>CM017322.1:41393586-41419970 GCA_006937295.1 Carpinus fangiana
TATATATATATATATATATATATATATATTTATATGTATTATGCGGTTGTGCTAAAATGATCAGTAGACTGATAAAATGTCAAAAAAGTCATTATTCCAAGAATGCGGGTAGCGAATTTTGGATAGGCAATTACGGATATTATCTACCCTCTAGCTATTTATATCTACAAAACGACGCCATTTAAAAAAAAATAAAAATTATAGAATAAGTTTTCGTTGTTTCTCATTTTAATTCAAATCACAATTTTCATCACTATTTTAATCGGCTATGAGCCTATGAACCACACTTAATGAAACGAAAGTTACTAATTTGAATTCTCCTTCACCTTTCTATGTGTAGACATGTCTAAAAAAAAAAAATCTTAATCACCACAAAAAAATAAAATAAAATTAAAAAAAAAATCTTCGTGGGCCGTCACCCAAACTCTCTTCCCCCTCTTGGCAACTCCCAAGCTCCCCTCAGGATTCCTTTAGGCTTCGTCTAGTAATTTTGGACCAAGCAAACATTTTCTGCTTTGATGGGCTGAGCCTCGATCGAGTTAAGCTTTGTTAGACATTTCTTGCATGCGCATTTTTATTGGTATGGTTTTATTTTGATTTAAAAATAATAATTAATCATATAGAGAAATGCTATGCACTATAATTTTATTCTACTTTATCTTACTATGTTGACGTGAGGACAGATTTATCCTAGTGGTTAGGGGGTCCTTAGGAACGCCTAAAACTTTAATATCCTTATAAAAATATGTTTATATTATAGTCCAGTTGGTGATCGATGACTCTTTCACCCCTAGATGAAAGATGAATTTATAGCATATGATCATTTGATAATTTATATTGATAAAGAAATTGCTAAATATTTTATTTTATGTAAAACAGTCACCAAGCATAATTCAAAGAAGATGCTAACATTTTATTTTTTTTGGTTCGTACATGTCTATATATAGCAGATTATAAAACTTTTGTATATAGCT
Organism: Carpinus fangiana; assembly: GCA_006937295.1. Lineage (NCBI taxonomy): Eukaryota > Viridiplantae > Streptophyta > Magnoliopsida > Fagales > Betulaceae > Carpinus > Carpinus fangiana. The sequence continues at coordinate 41,394,561 of CM017322.1, forward strand.
ATAATACTTTTAATTTAGTATGAAATTAAGTTAAAAACGAGACAGAGCTATTACAAGGAATACTAATTAAACCTTGACGCATCAACATCGGGTGATTATCGAAATGAATCATTATGAAATTAAAGTCAATAGTTGGTGTAATGCAGATATTAAAATTGAACAATATTTCTATAAGAAAACTCTTTTTGCCCTAATGAGAAGTTACTGTACGTCCATGGTTATTATGATTTATGAGTTTGTAACGACAGAGATTCGTAAATTTAAGCGACTGGGAAGTTGAATCCCTATCACGCACTTTTGTTAAATGAGACCAGAATGCTAAATTAAACAAGGGTTTCTTAGATAATTCCCAGATATTCAAGTAAATCTATATTAGACGCTAATAAGAACTTTCAAATTAAATTCCTTCCTTCCCATTGAGTTACATCTGAGAACCATGCATAATGCATATGCATGCATGCATGATCCCTTCCGTCATGCAAGTTACTCCATATATATATAGCATTTGGTAAAAACGGCAGGGAAAACTAAAAACCCTAGACTGTATATATATATCTTGAATGACATGCAAAAACTTGACCTAAATCTGTGTATCTATACCCTGGATGCCATGCATGCATGCAAAGGAAGATCTTTGTTCATTTCCTTCCTGATCAGTGATAAATAAGTGTATCACTGTAAATGAAGACGCCGGGTCACTGCATGCATGCATGTAAAGTTAACTTGATTAAAAAATTCCAACGGCCATGAAAAAAAAATAAAAATTAAACCTTACGAATGAATGACATGCAATTAATCACCAATTTCATTTGACACACTCTATATTATAAATTCTAATAGAACAAAGTAACAATAAGTGTTTAATTTATTTATTAGAGTAACAAAGTGCTCCAAGAGCACATTATTCAATGGCGTCCAACAACGAAGGAGGACAACAGGAAAACAAAGAGAGTACAGAGGGTGGACAATAAGCCCTTATTACTCATGCATGAATCCCATGCATGATGGACGACGACTTAAAACAACGTAAAAAATGCGCGAGACATTCGGTAAAAAGAATCACCCTTCGGATTAGGAAGAGGAGGCACTGTCCTCCTCATCATCCTTCTCTGGAGCCGGCGGCATATTCAGATCAAACTTGGGAGACTTCGAAGAAGAGCCTTTCTCTTGCGGCTCGTTGAGATCAATTCCTAGTCCTCCTCCTCTCTCTGGCAATGAAGCGGAAGCCCCGTCACCAGTACCCTCATTTCCTTCAGCACCAGCCCCTGCATTCATGTTTGCCAGCACGCCCTCNGGCCATGAAAAAAAACAAAAATTAAACCTTATGAATGAATGACATGCAATTAATCACCAATTTCATTTGACACACTATATATTATAAATTCTAATAAAACAAAGTAATAATAAGTGTTTAATTTATTTATTAGAGTAACAAAGTGCTCCAAGAGCACATTATTCAATGGCGTCCAACAACGAAGGAGGACAACAGGAAAACAAAAAGAGTACAGAGGGTGGACAATAAGCCCTTATTACTCATGCATGAATCCCATGCATGATGGACGACGACTTAAAACAACGTAAAAAATGCGCGAGACATTCGGTAAAAAGAATCACCCTTCGGATTAGGAAGAGGAGGCACTGTCCTCCTCATCATCCTTCTCTGGAGCCGGCGGCATATTCAGATCAAACTTGGGAGAGTTCGAAGAAGAGCCTTTCTCTTGCGGCTCGTTGAGATCAATTCCTAGTCCTCCTGATCTCTCTGGCAATGAAGCGGAAGCCCCGTCACCAGTACCCTCATTTCCTTCAGCACCAGCCCCTGCATTCATGTTTGCCAGCACGCCCTCAGCCACACTAAGAAGAGTTGAAGCGATTTCTTCTCTCTCTTCCAGTAATCCAAAAGGGTCCCATGTTCCAGTTGGTGGAGGAAACACCCCACGCCATTGACGATCGGGATGGGACCTTCAACAAGTTCAAATCAAAATAAGAAATAAATAAAATAGCATAATAAATAGAAAGTAGACAGTTAAAGTTTGCGAGTGATTTCAAAACAGCATTTATCTTTCAGGGGGTGGTAGACGTGAACGTCCACCATATCATGTATTCTAACAGACCTCATGTGTCCAAACAAAGCCTTCCACGAGTGGAAGTGCTTCCCGCACACCACGCAGTCGGGGTCGCGCGTTGGAGTATCCAGCAACTCCACCTTCCTCTTTGGCTTCTGAACGCCACTGCTGGTGGCACCTGAATCTTCCTTTCGGCTGCCTCTCCGCTTCTTCGATGGGGTAACAGTAACAGTAACTGTCACCCTCTGATCAGTTTCTTGCACGGGGGCAGTGTCGGTGGCCGCATCAGCATCCTGCGGAGGCGTCTCAGGGCCGGGTTGTTGTTTCTCAGCGGAGGAGGGGGAGTCCTTAGGGCTTTGGTTGTTGTTATTGTCGTCGTCGTTCATGGTGATGGGCGAAAGAGATCAACTACTGTGTTGTTGGCGCTGTGCGAGAGAGAACAAAGATTGAAACAGTATTATCTGTGTGCCTCTCTCCCGCTAGTTCTCGCATTGTAGATATGGGCTCGTTATATAATGGTCGGAGATTTTACAGTTTTGGACAGTTATCTCCCATATTCGCACCAAAGGGCGCGACGCTCTTCTCTTTTCTTTTTTTGTATTAAACTACTTATAATGGTCGGAGATTTTTTACAGTTTTGGACAGTTATGAGTTATCTCCCATATTCGCACCAAAGGGCGCGACGCTCTACTCGTTTCTTTTTTTAAAAATTTTAAATTAAGGTTATATTTGAAATTTTATAAATATTAAGGGGTATAAAGGTCATTTCATTACTTTTAATATAAAAAAAATTAACTAAGGAATTAAATTGCGTCCAATTAAAAATTGAGATGTTTTTAAAACTAAAGTCACTATGGAGTATAGACTGTAGTCTATACTCTAGAGTTGTTCTGTTTGGTTCTGTCCGCCGACCTTTTTCTGTTTTTTTTAGACGCATATATCTCACCGATCGACCTTGCCTCAGGACTCTCTCCCCTATTACTGGGTCACCACCGAATAAGCACATTCCACGTCCATAAACAACGCTTTTCGAGTGCGAGACGCGGGCAGAGTCGTCCGCCCCAATTTACTGTCTTTGAAAATTACTACCGATCTCAAATTCCGTGATACCTTGCGTAACGCGCACACTGAAACTTGGTGGTGCCGGGTGCAGTTCTTCCAGTTTCCACTACGTTCTTTGTGAGATTGAGGTTGGATCTCGTTCCCTTTAACACGTGGTTTGCTCGTGGGATCTCCCGCCAGGTAAGCCTCGCCAAATTTCTATCCTTCTAGGGTTTGTTTGGATGCTGTGAAAGCGTGGGAAAGTAGGAGAAATTGTTAACGTTGAATGCTGGTTCAAATCTGTTAGATTTAGTTTGAGGTGGTATAAGATTTGACCCATTTCTTTAGAATTCTTGGCAGCTAAATGGGATGCAGAGTTGAAACTGGATTAGATTTCTTTCTTGGGATAAGTTGTAATTTTGAAAATTGGAATTTTTTGTGATTATTATTATTATTATTATTTTTTTATAATAATTACTTTTCGTTGTATTTGTTTCATGCATGCTTGATTTATTGAAGTCGATAGTTTATCACCTGGGATTGGTACATGATTCCACTGTTTTTAAAGATTTCTTGCCAGCCAACAGAAATATCAGAGATGAATTTGGATTTGGTTTCTTACTCAGCATAATGTGAAATTGACTTGTTTCCATTTTATATTTTTAGCTCAGAGAAAATTTGCATTTATTTGTGATTTTTTTTTAAAAAAAAAATTTATATGCATATGTCTCATTCATGCTTGAATTATTGTCCTTCTGAATTGGCCACTGATTTGTGAGGAGTTGTTGCATTTGGTGACTGGTACATGACTCAGTGTTTGCTGTCGATGTTGTAGTTGTTACCAGTGGATTTTTTTGTTTTCAATAATGATGGAGAGGGCAGATTCTAGTCAAAAGCTATATACACGAATGCGGCTATGGGAATTTCCAGATCAGTATGTTGTTGAGCCCACTGATGGATCTTGTGGTTCCTCCTTGGCAATCAGTCGGAAGGATGGCTCGCTGAATTTGATTGGTGGGCTCATTCTTCTTGCTGTTTTGTGTCTCGGTTTCTGTTCTATATGTTGTGTATTGTGTTACTTCTGAATGTTACTTGATGGGCCTTTCTTTTGCCACCTTCAGATGAACTTCCAGAGTGCAACTCTGTTCGGGTTCCTAAAATTCGGACAATTTTTGGTGTAATTGGGATGCTAAAGCTCTTGGCAGGTAAAACATCTTATCAAACACTCAAAATTTATTTGTTTATGTTTTACGATTTAGAACCTTGACTTACTAAATGTTCAGTATTCACTGCTCTGTTGCTTGTGTAAGAACTGTTCCCCTTTTCATTTATGATAACATACATTAACCATGGCGGGTTATAGAGTATTGGAAGATGGTAGCATATTTAATGGCTATAAACATTCTCGGTAGTTGTTTACAGTTCATTGGCTGTGATTGATGCTGATATTTAGTTTTATCTGGGTTTTAGCTTTTGGGCCATATTGCGTAGGTGGGAGGGTAAATTACATATTATTGTTTATCCTAATTTTTGGTGATAGTAGACAGATGAACTTGGGACATGCGAAAAGGCACAGTTGTAACTGACTGCCGAGGATATTCCTTTAGCCAGACTTAATTGGCAGAACTGCAGTGGCATGTAGGATCAGTGGACTAAATAGAACTAAAAACAGAGGAAGGAAAGATTAAATAACATGTTTGTTGACTTGGTTTAACTTTTGTTAGCTCTGTGATGGTCTCAAATGGTGTAAACCTTTCAGACTATCATATTTTAAGGTGCACAAAGATTGGATTCCCAAGCACCAACAACCCCCCCCCAACAAAAAAAAAAACTGAAAAAACTTGCATATGTGATATATGTGTGTATTTCGTGATCTAATAATTGATTGCACTGAATTTGCCACATGGTTGATTATATTTATGTTTCTGTGCTTTTAGGGTCATATTTAATAGTAATAACGGAACGTGAATCTGTTGGATCTTACTTGGGGCATCCAATCTTTAAAGTTTCATCTCTGAAGATTTTTCCCTGTAATCATTCTCTTGAAAATTCCCCTGAAGAACAGGTAAGTTGTTGCTTTACTGTTTGTTTGTCTTATTTGGATGGAATTTCATTTAAACTTGGTAATTGTTATGTGAACTTTGGCAGAAAAAGATGGAGAACGAGTTTTCTGGGCTGTTAAATGTTGCAGAGAGGACTTTTGGTCTGTATTTCTCATATGACACCAATTTAACACTCAGGTGATTATTTTTTCCATGTTTAGTGGCAATTGTCTCTTTTTAGTTGTGGCTGGAACCAAACATACAGATATACATAGATAAAGTTGTAGAGCAACAAAGAGTTGGCTCCCATCCCTGCTCCAAAAAAAAAAAAAGGGAAAAAGTCAGTATTCTTCTTTTGGCCTTTGCACATAAGGTCAATTCTTTTGGCCTTTGATCGAAAGAGGAGTCTAGAAAAAGAGGTTGAACATTAGGCAAAAAAGGAAAACCAGATCAAGATACGAGTTATTTAAAAATTGGTTTCAACTTACAACACAAGATATTTTAATTGCAACTGATGGCGGCACTAAATATTTAGATCCCACATTTATGATATTACAACTTAGTTTAACTAACTAACCATTATGCTAACTCATTTCGAGTTTAAGGTAAAACTAAATTGGTCATTATCAAATGATTTTACCTTTTTTGTGGTGCAGTGCACAACGATTACATGATCTGGGTGATGCGTCTAAATTGCTTCCTCTTTGGAGACAAGTAAGCCTTCATCGTAGAAGTAGTTCCTTTTCTTATGTTGGTTGTGCCTACAATCATAAGTGAATGCTGGTTTTCAATTTCTGTCATCATGATGTTCAAGCTTCATTGATATTCCTTTTAATTTTAGTTTTCTAGTGCATGGGTGTTTTGCTAATGTTACCAATTGTTTTGCCACAGGCAGAACCTAGATTTCTCTGGAACAACTATATGTTGGAAGTTCTCATAGATAACAAGGTCAGGCTGATGCCAAAATTGTTGTCAGTGATACATGCTTAATTTTCTTGGTAGTTTTACCTGCGTAGTTTACTAACTACTGAAAAATTTATATGGTTACCTTTGTGCAGCTTGATCCCTACCTACTGCCTGTTATCCAAGGGAATATCCTTATCTCAATACTGGTTTAGATTTTTGTATCATTGCTTGAGAACATCTATTATATAGTTAGTAGCTCATTTAATTTAACTGTTAACTGCTGGATGGATTTAATAGTCTTTCCATTTGAATTTTTTCCTTAATTGATCATCAAGCTTTCATAACTTTCAAGCAGCCATCGGGAAAGATATTATTGATGTTACCCTGATTGCTAGGAGATGCTCAAGGAGAAATGGTATCCAAAGCTTGTACTACCTTTTAAACTTTTTAGTCTGTAGTTCAGTCTGTTCATTTACAATTATTATTACATTTTGTACACAAGTTCAGTAGTATATCTTCTAGGGGAGTAATTAAGAAAATGAGTAATTCACTACTGTTTTGATATGTATATCTGGATGGATTATTAGTGTTTTCACCATTTGACTGACTCTTATCATTTGCAGCAATTAACTGATAGCGGAGGATTGTATTTATTCAAATTTAAAAATGGGTTAAAATATATATCTGATGGATCTAGTAGGGGCTGTGGTAGATTAAGGAAGGTTTTTTGATTTTAAAATAATTTGTAAATTACTACTTCCAAAAGAATTCATTTGTAAATCAAATCAAAGCTAGCAATTGTGTCGGTAATTAACGATTGTATTGATAATAATGGGGCATGATTAATGCATTTTAAATTTTTTTAACCCACACACTTAAGGTGTACCCTATGAACATCCTTTTGAAGAACATGACGTGGGCAGTGGCCACGATATCTAGAAACTTGTAGAAAGATTCATCACAAATAAATTTAAAAGATATATGCTTCCAATCTTTCCATCATGTGGCTTGATTGGATATAAAATGATCTATTATTCAAAGAAGTCTGTAATGGGATCACTTCACATGCTGACTGATTTTTCTTACAACTTCACAGATTCTGCTGACTGCATGATAGCATGATTAAAAGATGATCATATATTTATGCCATTAAAGTCTGCGAAGCACCTAGTATTTCTGCATAGCTGCACAGTGAAAGATGTTCAACTGTTTTCTCTTTCAAAGTGGCATATAGTACTAGCCTTGTATTGCCTTGCTACTCTACTTGATAATAGTTGCATTTCTTGCAAGGCACTCGGATGTGGAGAAGAGGAGCTGATTCTGATGGATATGTTGCAAATTTTGTGGAAACTGAGCAAATTATGCAATTTAATGGGTTTTCAGCATCATTTCTTCAGGTAATATTTTATACATTTTTAAATATGAATTTATTCATGTTATGACTTGTTATCTACTTCCTTTCTTTCTTTATACAAATATAAATACAAATATGAAGTCCTAAAAGCTAAACATAAAATGGTAAGTTTTGCATAAGGCACTGGGGAAATCAATTTTCATGAATGTTAAAGAGTGATAGTAGTGCTGATTGAGACTAAAATTTTGTGGATAAACTGGGTCTGTTACATATCATAATTTGTTTTTAAACCATATAATAACATAGATTGTACCCTTGACAATCTATGTGAAAAAGATACCAGTAATAAGTTGATGGATGCCGCAACCTCAATGTGGATTAAGATCTGAAGTCCCCCAAAATTACCACTCACTGACTCTTTACAAGCAAGTGGTTGCAAATTCTTTTAACAATGCCTTGGCGATCTGTCCAGGGTTTTGAATTGTTTTTTCTTTAAGTTTTCTCACTTTCAGATGGCCAAAAATAGCAGAGTGAAAAGAGATGCTAGAATTTGCCTCCATGCTTTGAAATGGTAAGAGCTTAATATGCATGTGGCAAAAGCAGGGAGACATGACTATTCTCCCTGTGAGACAGATGGTAGCTCCAAGTGGAATGAGAACATGTGCATAATGAAAATATACTGTGGTTATGAAGTTTTCGTGTATATAGTGAGATCTATGATTACCCTCTTCTTTCACTTGTTAATTTTTCTCCTACAGTCCGACCATGAACATAAATTTCCACTTTAGTAGCGGACATGAGTTTGAACCACTGAGATAAGGGGTATTTTTACCAACTAGAGGTGCTCAGAATGAAATTTCTTGAGGTGAAAATTGCCCAACATCTCTTGCATGGTTCTTGTGACCATGATAGTTAAATTCCATTTCTTTCAGATTCTTAGAGAAAAAAAATGGGTAGCATTAGGTGGTTTGTAAAGAACATGGTTTTTAGGCACAGCCAAAATAAGAATGTAAGGATGCTCACCATCAATCACACGGAGAGATGCAGATATGTAATTTTTTTATGTTTTATTTTTTTATATATATAATACTTGAAAATGTTTTAGCAGCACTAGTAGTGTATTGTGCTTGCGTATTTTTATCTAATTTGTCTCTTTTCTTTATCCCATTTGTCTCATTTGCCTTTTGCAGGTTCGAGGGTCAATTCCATTGCTTTGGGAGCAAATTGTTGATTTGACTTATAAGCCCAAGTTCGGAATTGTGAGACCTGAGGAAGCTGTGAGTGTCGTAGTTAATTGTTCATTGATTGCATTGTTTGATTGTAAACCAAATGCTTTCTACTTGTCTTTGACTATGATGTACTTATGCAGCCACAAGTAGTTGAGCGGCATTTTCTGGATTTAAGAAAAAAATATGGGGCTGTCTTCGCTGTTGATCTTGTCAACAAGGTACGTATTTTGCCCCTTTATGTAATGAATTTTTGTTGAATAACTTATATGATTTTCTACCTAACTAATCAATTACACAGTTTCTCTACCTCATAAAGGCAAAGAGGCATGTTTATGTGCTGTCACATCCTATCCATGTCTCTATGGGGGGTGGGTTGTATATGTGTAGAAGTGTATTCCATTTAAGCTATTTATTCTTATGGGCCTTTGTCACTGAGCAGCATGGAGGTGAAGGACGCCTAAGTGAAAAATTTGCATTAGCAATGCAGCATGTTGTTGGTGATGATGTAAGGTAGAATTCCCTTCGTACTAACCTTGTACAATATATAAGCGAAGATATCTTTTTTATTTTGTTCCGTCTCATTCTAAGACCTACCAACTATTGTAGATATTTGCACTTCGATTTTCATCATATCTGCGGGCATGTTCATTTTGAGCGCCTCTCAATCCTTTATGAGCAAATCTCGGATTTCCTTGAGAGAAACGGGTATGGTTTCCTTCAAATGATAACAAATATCTAACTTAGTCTTGATAGATGCACTTGGTTTCAATAGTGCATATGGAAATAGTTAAAGTCTTCAGTTTTCTATTTACTTATTGAGGTGGTTCAGCTTTAAAATTTTGATCATAAGCGCTTATGTGGCTTTGTGTCAGAGATATGAGATGTTTGACTCAATTTTAAAGACTCATAAACTAGAGTGTTGTTATGCCACATATGTAGTTGATATATAGTCTCTGACATTAATTATTTGTGCTTTGCTGTCTTTCTCCTCATGTCCTTAATACTAATCAATACAAAAACAATTGGCATGCCATGCTGGAATTGGTTGTTTATAACATTCTGCTTCATTCTTTTTGGTTATGGAGATCTGCTTTTCAGTTTTTACTAGATTTTGTCATGAAAATGTGTGAAGACTCATTTTCCTTAACACATTTATGTACACGAGACATAGCCAAAGTAAGTATGTAATTTATTTCCTAAGCTGCTTCTTTGTTAACAATTTGTAGGTACCTTTTGTTGAACGAAAAGGGTGAGAAAATGAAGGAGCAGCTTGGAGTTGTGAGGACGAATTGTATTGATTGCTTAGACCGTACAAATGTTACACAGGTAGGTTAACATAAATGTTAAACAGAACATGTTAATTATGCGTCCCCTGAAAGTTTCATGTGTGGACTATGATGTCTGTTTAATCCAGGGTGAGACCTAAGGGATCAGTAATTAATACTCTGCTTTTTATCAAAAAAACTTTTTTTTTTTTTTTTTAATTAAAAAGAAAATCAATCACCAATAAATAATAATTATTGAGTCACCAAATTTATTATCTTTTTCCTCTTTAAGTTTTTCACATTGCAGGCAAGGCATATGCTTCCTTATCCTCAGTGGGGTTTTTGTTTTGTTTTGTTTTTGTTTTTGTTTTTCTAGTTATTATTCTACTGATTCTTTTGTCAAGTTTTTAATATGATGTGAAAGGAACCATCTTGTCTTTTTCTTATTAATATTTAAAATTGACACAAGTAACAATGTTGCAGAGCATGATAGGCCGGAAAATGCTGGAATCCCAACTTAGAAGACTTGGTGTTTTCGGTGCCGAAGAAACTATTAGTTCACATCCAAATTTTGATGAAAGCTTTAAATTCTGTGCGTACATTCATTTTCTTTTTCAAATAATTTGCTTTAAGAAAATGATTATGTTGCTTGTTATGTTAGTTGTGCGTTTTCTACTTACCTAATCATCATAGTTTTTGTGGTTCTTCTACCATGTGAAGCTTGGATTTTACATATAATTATTGTTTTTGTATCTTCAGTATGGGCTGATCATGGGGATGACATAAGCATTCAATATTCTGGCACTGCTGCTTTAAAAGGAGATTTTGTTCGGTACTTTCCTTGGATCTACTCTAAAACTTGCTCTTACATGCTTCTGGATATGCTCTTGCATTGTTGTTTTGTTGAAGCTCATGGCTGAAAGTACTTCGAATATTTTCTGATTAGGACATTGGTGGATGAATTGTGATTTTATTAGCTGGATATTAGGTTATCTGCAAATATATGTATTACTTATTAAAAAAAAAAAAAATTGAAAGAAGCATTTTGGCATCACTGTATTTTGTCTATCTTTTTTGCAACTTTGCAACATTTCATCATTTGGTTGAATATTACCTTGGAGTTTGTGGATCATCTTCTACGTCATTGTGAGGTTGCTTGTGCTATTTATAATGCTTTCTTCAGACGATTTGGGTTGTCTTGGGTTATGCTAGATGAGTAGTTGATTTGTGTGCTTGTTGGTAGACAATTAGCAATATTCGGAGTGTTGTTGTGTGGAAGATGATGCATTTGTAGATTTTGTCGTGTCTATGGAGAGAAAAGAATAATAGAAGTTTTGAGGACTTTGAGAGAATTTTAGAGGAGATTTAAGTCTTTATTTTTTAACACATTATATCTTTCGACACCTACTTTTGTTTCTCTTTTAGTGAGTAGTTATCATGATTTTCTTGTTCTTTTTGTCCCTACTTGTTAGGTGGCTTCTCATGTATACTTCCTGTGTATCTGAGAGCGTCTTATGCATTTAATAATATCTTGAGTACTTGTTAAAAAAAAACATTGCTGCCAAAAAGATACCTACAAAGACACAATGATAGTGAACTAGCATAGAAACTTTTTTTTTCCTCTCTTTTCTGTACAATAATTGGTTATTGGATTTTATAGATATGGCCAGCGGACAATTCACGGGATCCTTAAAGATGGATGGAATGCCCTTGCACGCTATTATTTGAATAACTTTTCTGATGGAACTAGGCAGGTTGGTATTCGTCTCTCTTCATTCAATTTGTAGATACTCGAGTGGTGTTCCAGAAATTATACCCTATTCTTTGTGAAAACAATGGTTTATTTCTCCGTACTCCCATCCCCAAAGAAATGAAGTTTTTTCGCCCCTGAAATTTTGTAATTACTCCATCAGTTAGTTATCTTTTGCATCAAGGCTTTGTTGAATTATGTCCTATCAATTTAATGAGTATCTTTTTACAATAGTATAATATCTAGTTGAATTTACATAATTTGATGTGTCAGATTGTTGAATCAGTAATTTGTTTTACACATGGTATGGTTTTTTTTGTTTGATAAATTGCCAGGTAGTTCTGGCAAGATCTCATTTTTTTTTGTAACGCTTTCTTGTTGAACATTAAACATCCTTTTGGGTGAAGAGATCACTGTTTCTTTCTGCTGCTTTATCAGAATCAAAACTGACTTTCTATTATCTTATTGGCACATATCTGAAGGATGCAATTGATCTCCTGCAAGGACATTACATTGTTTCTGTCAGCCGAGATATGACTCCCTCATCTCCAAAAGGAGGCCTTGAGACTGTAGCTGTGAGTACAAGCCAAATGGCAATTAGTTTTGTACATATAATTTTCAGGCAACTAATTATTTCAGTATGTATTATGTATATATCAGTATGTGATATATTTCTTTCTAGTTTTTGTGGAAGATATTTCCCAGTAGTTTTCTCAACAAAAATAATTTTTACCTGATTGATTTCTAGATTTTTCTTTTGTTTTTTAGTTGGTCCTTTAATTGCATCCTACATGTTTTTCATTTTACATTGAGATGTATACTTCACTTTGTCGTTGTTCATTATGCATCAGTACTTTCTAGTGGGTATGGAGTATATCCAACCGGTTTCCTCTGCCAAAGCAATTTATATTTTTAATCGATTTCTAGATATTTCTCTCTGTCAGTTGTTCCCAATTTAATTGAATCCTTCGTGTTTTGAATCTGACATTTGGTGAGCTGGTTCCATGCCTGGAAAAAGGCAGATGGGGTTAAGAATTAATGGTAGTTCCTCTCTGAAATGCCCATCAATAGTGGCATCGACCAGTTCATATGTGCACCAAACTTCAAACTTATGCCACTGATAACCATTAGGTCAAAATCTGCAAGTTAAGGTCCATGTTTTGTTCGATGTTAGTAGTTTTTGGGTGCTATTGCTGGATATCAAAAGATACTCTTTTATTGGTGCCAAGGACAAAGTTTCACGTGTCTTTTAGTTTGTGATATTCCAAACTCATTGTTTATCGCAGACTCTAACCTCAGAATATTTCTTTCTGCAGTCTTTTCCGCTGGCTTTATTATTGGTTTTAACTGGGTTCGTTTTAGCGACCATGTCACTGAGGCAAGGTGAGTTGACTTTTGTTTGCTTAACATGAGGGCTTAGTAACCTGTGTGCACGATGTGGTTCACTTGAGAGGGGTTGTAAAGAACCATTTTGAAGGTCCTAAGTTAGAGGTGGCAAGGCCAAAAGAATATGTTGTGCACTATATATACACATATTCCTTTCACTAATGTGGGCAAAATCTGTTATTTTAATGATCATCTTGTATTCATCTTTCCTGCAGGTCAATATGATGTTCGGCACTTTTTCTTTTCGTTTATGTGGGCAAGCATGAGTATAGCTATAGCAGCTTTAATGAGGGCCAATGGACGGATTTTCTGTAACCGGCCTCGTCTGCACAAGCCTTGTTGATTCCAGATCTGAGTGATTTGATTATTATTATTATTTTTTTTTTAATGAATTTATCAGCTTGCTGCTTGTTTTACCAATTCTTTCATACAAAGTTTTGTAATCATTGTTGTTATGAATTCTTGGTTGGTCAGATCTCACTTAAGCAGTTGCTAACTTGCTGCTTTGGGTATATGTCTTAATGTTATCATTTTTATTCTTTATTGTATAATTAGATTTTCATTGTGCCTTCTTCAAGCTAAAAGCTTTTAGGGTGCAATCCTTGAGACATATTTTTGTATCACGAAACTTTTTGTATCTGCCCTACCATGGGAAAATCTTGTTATTGGAAGATGGAAGTTTAATCTCAAAATTCAACATGATACAGTTTGGCGGACGTAGATGAGTGTTCGAGGGGGTTCATCCATAAAATATGTATGGAAAGATAACATGAATTGACAAATAAATTTTTTTTTTTTTTTTTTCTTTCGGTTGCGTTTATTTTATGGATTTCAAATAAAATAAAAAGGAAAGATAACATGAATTGACAAAACAGAGTATGAAAGATGAACATCACGCTCAAAATAAAGGGCGGAAAGGTAGCATGAAAGGTCAAACATGACTTTAAAAATAATGCCCGTAAGATTGGGATTTCTTACAATTGGCTCTTATATTACGTGCAGTTTTGAGAGTTCTACAGGGACAGGTGAACTCCATCTCCTTTCTATGAAATTGAATAGATCCTTATACCTTAGCAACAAGCCAACAAGTACAAGAAAATTTCGACCAGCAGACTTATTATACAGACTACTGGTTACAGCTTGGCAGATGAAAAACAATGGTGATTGGTGACGGTTCATTTTTCGTAATATCTAGGAAAGAGAAACTTGAGCAGCATATGGAGGCCAGTAAAGGTTAAACTTTATCTTGTAGACGACAGTAATGCCCTCGAGATCGACCGGAGATGATGTCACAATGCCCTGCACAAACAGGAAGTCGCCGGTGCCTCCCACAACAGGATGATCAGAAGGCTTGATGTTATGTGTGCCTCCAACAATGGAAATGGAACCCTTGTGGTTTTTCAAACGCAGAGTGATCTTAGCAATAGAAATGGCCCTCAGCCCATCCAAACCAGAGGTGATGGAAGTTCCCTCTGCAATCCCAACCAGCTTTGAAGATCGGTTGGCTGTTTCAGTCAATGGGTCCTCGAAAGCAAACAAGGTGCCGAAAGGGGTTGTGGTTTGACCCACGGCTGGCCCTGTCACTCCATTCACTATGATGTAGCCTGTCTTGTTTATTGTTTCATGCTGAAAGAGAGTAAAGTGGAGGGATTTCAGCCCATGCTTGTGGTGGTGGGAGGTGGAGGTGGTGGTGCTGACCTCAAATGAAAGGAGAGCAAATAGTAGAATAGCAAGAGCTTGGAGAGCAGCCATGGCAGTCTCTGATTGTAAAGAGGAGCACAAATTTGTTGTTGATACTTGGGGTTCTTAAATAGACATTAATGTCTTGTTCAGGACAGCCAACTAGCCAAGGCCATCAATAGGTGACAACTGAGAACGCCCACCTGCCTGCTTAAATACGCTGACTCAGTCAAGGAACGTGCGACATTAATTAGGAGGCTGCCATTTGTGTTCGCATTCGAATTTGGATTATATTAAAGTCCCAGATGATATTATATATATATATATATTACTTTAATTTAATTCACTAGTAAGACCTTTCAACCTTAACTTATTAATGGTCAATCTTAAATGTTGAGTTTAAGTCATATCGAGACATGAATATAAAATTATATAGATCAATTATAATATGACCTATTTAATTAAACGGGTTCAAACTAATTAAATCTAGCCCAATAATTTTGGGTTAGTTTGCAAATCATGTCAAAAATTATCATCCATTTATGCTTATATACAAGAGGGAATAGGATCTCTCCAAAATATATACTGAATAATTTTATGGTTAGAATTTAAAATTAATAAAGTTAACGGTGTGTATGATACCACATTATTTAAATATTTTAGAAGACATTTCATCATACATTGTTAAATACACGGACCCTAAATCTTTACCATAAAATAGATATTTTTTTATTTCAAATAAAATGAAGAGATAAGACCAGAGTGCCCAATCTTGATCAATAAGACAGGGTAGATTGACTGAGAAAAGGGAGTCTCCACCCACTAGGAAAAAGAAAATGAAAAAAAAAAAAGGAAGTTGAGTCCTAAAACTCGTGCCTTAAAAGTCAAATTTAGGTGGGATTTCATTTTCAAATGCTGCAGCTATATTGTACAGTGCCAAGGCACTCACAGTTGAGTGGCAAACCTTGGAGAAATATGCAAGAGTCAAAGCAGCAGACTATTCTTTCTATTGTTTTCCTTGTTTCTATATGGTTTTCATGCATTCCTTGAGCTGGACAGCTAAATAAGTAACAGGAGGACCCTTAATTAAGATTTTTCTATTCAAAGGTTGAAAGGTTGAATTGGAAAGAGATTATGTTTGAATCAAACTCTCAAAAACGTCTCAGTGTTCGGTGTGTTTGTGTTGTAATCTCTTAATCACCATTTTCCTTTCTCATTAGATGTTTGAATTTTATAGATAAAGGTGCTTCCAGAAGATGTGAATTTCAAGATTATCTGTCTCCAAAAAACAAAAACAAAAAATAGAGACTTTAAATATTATTGTTAATTTGTATGACTTTGAATAAATAAATCCTGAACCCTAAAATCCTATAACTTTAAACCTTAATCACAAACACAAGATTTGGTGATGTTACCATCATGCAGAGTGCAGACATTCACCAAAGCATTCTTAACTTGGCGATTTGTGATTGGATAACGTGGTGCAATTCTGCGAACCCAAAAATTATGACCTAACAATAAAATTGGAATAGAACAAGTACTAGAGATACATGTGCCATCTACTTGTGGCTTTTTCCTTAAACCTCCTTGTCTGTTTCAGTTTGTCTCAACTTGAGAAGATACTACCAATTGTATGGTCATTGCCTTTGAATAGAAGAGAAAATGGGGGGTCTTGGAAGCATCTTGGGAGGCTTCTTGCAATTCCCTCACTCACCCCACTAGGAAACAAAACTGAGGGCATTGTTTGTCTTTATTAAGGATGTTTGTCATGGGATGGCTGCAGCCTAGGACACTCAACTGATTGACATTGATCGAGATTCCCTGGAATTCACTGTCTGAATTGCTTGAGAGCAGATGAGAAGGTGGGCCTCAAACTTGGGGCTGCCTAGAATAAATGCCCCGCACCTACCCTTTATGCAAGGGCTACCTGAATCAAGCAAATCTGACACATAATCTCAGAAAATTCTCATTTGCTTTACATACCTTAGATGACCTAAGCATTTTACATACCTCAGATCTGTCAAAACAAAATCTTGTTAAAAAATGGAAGGAACTAGTCTAGAAAGGATCTTGATCCAAGTTTTGTTTAGGAAAGCATATCATGAATTTCAGATGGCAAATGAAATTTAAAGCACCAAGTTGGTATCAAACCTCACAGGCATGAGGCATGCAATTTGAGACCAACTTCAAACCGAAACTAGTATTCTTATGAAAGCAGAATACTTAATTTCATTATAGTTTTATAAACTAAGTTAGCATACAAGTAGTCTTGAGGCTTTTATTTATGAGTCTCCTCCTCCCCTCCTATCTCTCACCATAAATAATAGCCTATACGTACATCCAATACCAATTCACTGGCTAATTAAAGCCCCAAATACAAATCAGCAGGCCTGACCATTTGAACAATTCAAAGTAACTATAAAGCTGCCAACTCTTAGAGGAATTCGAGAGTTTCCCCTGTGAAGTAATGCAGGATTATGAAATAAAGACAGACTTTGTGTGGCCTTAAGAATGTTATAACTGCTTCTTTTTCTTCTCAAAATACTGGTAGCTTCGCTGGAAGTTCAATACTGCCCACACCAAATGCCAAAAACCTAACTCTGGCCACAATGCAGTGGGAGAGTACAATGGACAGTAAGTAGTCTGCCAGAGGAGAAAGTTGCTGAGGCGGTTCTCACCAGAAGTTCGGATCAGGATGTCCGGTTCGGGTGCCACTGACATGTACATGTGCTTCTCAATGTCCGACACCTTGATAGTAGGAAGCACCGATTGCTTCTCTTTGCTCTCTTCATTTCCTTTAATCACACTATTGCAAGCTGTACTTGAGCTATTTTCACAAGATCCTTGAAGATTGCACACAATGACTTCATTTATTTTCATGTCCTCTCCAACTCCAGACACACTATTGATACCTTTAGTTGCGTTCAGTGCTTCAGTTTCATTCCTTTTAGCCTTGCAGGATTCTTGAACAGCATGCACAATCTCATCATAAGAAGTATACGCCACACAGATTAAAAGTACAGCCTTGGTGTTTTTGGCAGTAGCTGCCATTGCCCTTTCAGCTGCAACCCTGACAGGCTCATTCAAAAGTTTCAGGTTACCAATAAAATATATTCTGAGACCATATTGGTTCACAATACTTTCTTCCTTGAGCAGCTCTTCAATCTTTTCTAGCATTAGATCCATCAAGGAGTGAACCTCTTCAGGGCGCCTTTTGAAATTGTCAATGCTGAAGGCATAGACTGTTACGTATTTCACTCCCAGTTCATAGCAGTGAGAAAGCACCTTTATGAGAGCGAGATACCCAGCCCTGTGGCCAGCCCCTTCTGCCATGTTCTGCTTTTTTGCATACCTTCGGTTTCCATCCATGATTAAGGCAATGTGATTGGGAAGGGGACCCACAGACAGAATACTAAAAATGCATTTTCTCAAAAAACCGCCCAGACCCCCAGTCAACTGGCTTGCACTATCACCTCTAGCTTTCTCCATTATATGAACTAGCAGAGAACCTTAATCACCAGGGCCAAAATAAGCCTGTTCAAGATATGACTTTCAATCCATATTAGTAGAAAATCAACACCCAACAGAGAGCAGAGAATAAAGCAAAGAAATTGAAAAAAAGAAGAAAAAAGAAATCAGAAACATGCTCATTTTAAAATTGAAATATAGCAAAATTTCAATGAGGCAGCTCAGTCAGGGATATCTGTTCTGGTATATGTCCATAATATCAAGAAGTTGGATTCACCACCCCCCTCTATCTCTCTCATGAAAAACTAGGACTTAAATCTAGAAAGTCAAAAAAATTATAGGCTGTGATTTTTTTTTTTTTTTTTACAGCAGCTAAGCCAAATCCACTTTTGAGAATAGTTTCATACCATCTAGATGGTACACAGTGCATCGGTTAACTAATCAGCAGACTGGGCACAGTTTTGCCCATTGTACTATTAATCTGTTTACCGGCCACTTTTGTCAGGATAACATGAACACAACAAACAATCAAAATAAGACTAAAAGTTGACAGATAACTAAATTAAATACACGAAGCAATTCATCAAACAGTATTGAGGACATCCCAAGTCACCCTACTGTTGAGATATTCTTTGAAGCCCATTTGAAAGCATCATTCTTAGTATATAACTTCAAGCTGCTGACGATTCAATATGATGATATATCTACACTGCAGAGTCGGAATTTCTCTATCTATTCATTTTCCTTGTTCTAGGAGCTAAATTTCTAATCTGAAAATTCCTTTATGGCTCCACTTACTAGCCAAGAAAATAAAGAAAAAGAAAAAAGAAACAAACAAAAAACCCAAAGAACAAAACATAAAAAACCAAAATTGAATATATCTTTTTTTTTCTTTCTTTTTTTTGTTCCTTGCATTTCTGAGCAACCCCCGAAAAAAGGAAAAAAAATATACATGGGCAAGTATGAAGAAGTGCAAAACAAAAAGCCACTACTTTTTAAGAAATATGAAATGACTTACGTGAATATTCAAATTCCCGTTAAAATTCCACAATCAAACTAAAATGGCCACGACTATCTGGGTCACCGTCTATTCGCTAGCGATCAAAAGAAGTACAAAGAGAGTTGAAACCTGCCAAAAATTTCATCAAACACCAAGGCCATGGTTAGTGTGCCACAGACTTGTATATATAAACTTTGAAGTTATTCTCACAAACTTTACCAATCGATAATTTTAAAAAAACCCAGAAATAAAACTGAATAAATTAAAGTGGGAATCCATTCTTAGTACATGGAGAGCAACCAATGAACGGGGTGTTTTCTGAGAAGTGAGAGCAGCTGAGGAAGAAAGAGACACAACTTTTACCAAGTGAGACACGGAGAGAGAGAGAGAGAGAGAGAAAGAGAGTAGAACCACACAAAAAACAATGACTTATTAAAAAGGCAGGATTACACATGTCGGGGGAAGGGTGTTGCTCCAGTGCTACAGTAGATGTACGTGTGGCTGCGGAGGCGGGAAAGAAAACCCAGCACTATGGAGACTGGAAACAGGGCTTCCGAGTTCCGATGTTCATTGGGCTGCACCATTTTTCCTCGTGTTTAAATACAATTTTTGAGTTCGGGCTGCCGAGGCTTAGGTGTTTACCTTCTCATGACAAGTGGTCGGTGGAGATTTCTTAGAATTTTGTGGTAAAATTTGTACCATGAGTACTATGGGCGGCCGAGGGTTTGATTAGATTTATGTGCTCATGTATTCTTTTAAGTCCATTTGAAAGCATCATTCTTAGTATATTACTTCAAGCTGCTGACGATTCAATATGATGATATATCTTAACTCAGGGACGGAACTAGGGCCGGCTCAATGCTATTTGGGGCTTAGGCGAAACTTTTAAACGATGTCTTATTTTTTAAATATTTAAATATTAATTAAATAATTTTTTAATTAAATAATATATTTCTTAATATTATTATATTTAGAATTCTTAATCTATTTTACTATAACTTCTAATTCTTACAANTGTAAATTTAATCATTTAATTAAAACTTTAATTATTTAATCATTAGTTTGACAAAACTTGCAAAAAAGAAATCATCAAACACCAAAGCCAGCACCACATACATACATATATATATATAAATATATATATATAAACTTTGCCAATCTATATTTTTTTTTTATTTAAAAAAAAACCCATAAATAAAACTGAATAAATTAAAGTGGGAATCAAACAGTTCATGGAGAGCAACCAATGAACGAGGTGTTTTCCGAGAAGCGAGAGCAGCTAGCTGAGGAAGAAAGAGACGCAGTTTTACCAAGTGAGACAGAGAGAGATGGAGCGTAGAACCACACAAAAAACAATGACTTAAAAAAGGGAGGATTACATTACACATGAAAGAGGTTAAGGTTGTTGCTCTAGTACTACAGGAGATTTACCTGTCGCTGCGGAGGCGGGAATTGAAAGAAAATCCAGCACTACGGACACTGGCCGGACACAGGCCTTCCGATGTTCATTGGGCTGCACCATTTTCCTCGTATTTAAATGCAATGAGTAGTAGAGGCAGCCGAGGCTAGATGCTCACCTACTCGATCATAAAAGTGTTGGGTGGAGAATTTTAACGATTTTGTGGTCCAATTTGTTAGTTTTTCCATGTGCGAAAATTCAATGAGTACCGGTGGCGAAAGTGAGTAATTTTAGAAGTCTCATTATTTTTGAAGTAATACAAGAGTGACTTCTAACCTTATTCGGCTAAGAGTTTGCTTAAATTTACCTGTTCATGTAAGTATATATTACATAGAAATCTTCGGCAATTTTATTGTTTAAATTGCAATTTATACAGTAAATATGAAACTTACATGTTCCGATGAGGTCATGCATGATTTCACTCACATGTTTGAATAAGTAGCTTACATTTGTTGCCATGAACAGTAAACTATTAAAGATATAAATCCATTTAAAAAATCCGTACCTATTCAAGCATGTGAATCCTATCGAACCTTCTCTTGTAGGGTAAGTGTACAGATAACTCATAGCATCTGATCTAAATCTTTTTATGATTGTAGTATGTGCTGTCCTTTTTTTTTAATTGCATAGCAGCTAATCTCAATCTTTTTTTAATTGCATGGCATCTAATCTCAATATTTTTTTGCATGTAGTATGTGTTGTCCCCTTTTTCTAATTGCTAGAGCCTAGGAGGGTGTATGGTAAACCCCATCACACTTCCCTACATAATTTTTAATTAAAAAAAAAAAAATTGATTGATATGGGAAAATAAAAAAAATAGTATTGAAAAGTGAAAAAAAATTTGTTTTATAATGATTTTTTATTTGAATAGTAAATGATGCGATATAAAAAGTGAATGATTGATATGTTTTTTTTTATAAAAGAAAATAAAATAAATAGTGTGAGAGAATGTGATGTAATGGAGTGTTGTTTGTCAAACAAGGCCTAGAGCTCAACTCCCCTCCCCCCATTCGAGAATAATGCAATCTTTGACTAAAATCAGCTAAAAATAAGTGTGTACTTCTTTCCTTGCTAAAAGACAAAAAGTTCAAACTTTCTTTGAATAAAAAAGAATTAGAAATAGAATAGATTTTATAGATGGACCTTGTACAAATAACTCTCACAACTTTACCATATATTTTGTTTGAACAAAAATATTGAAGAATCGACTAATGTGGTCCTTAAAGAGTAATTCAATCAGTTAAAGATTACGCATCATAAAGCGAAAGTTATTAATTCGAATGATCTTTTCCATTTCTTTTTCCTTGAGCAAACATGTAAAAAAATAAATAAAAAAATAAATAAATTATTGATATCTGCCTATATTTAATTACTATTGGGGCCTAGATTTAATAACTACAACCTACCGAGAATAGACAAATATTATTCATCCATCTCCCCTTTATCTTCTTTTTTTTTTTTCCTTTTTCTTTTTGTCAAATTCACCGTTGATTCCCTATACATCTAGCATTGAATGTTGATGGACCTCATGCCATAAATCTCATAAGTTTATTGTAGATTTTGTTCGATATTGAAGAATTGACCATAGCTATAATCATAATTATTGTTACGGGCATATATTTAATAACTATAGGCGGATCTTCAAGAGGTAGTTCAATCGGCTAGAGACCACGTCTCTTAGAATAAAAGTCACTAATTCGAATCCCTTTTATTCCATTAAAGTATAGCTTTATAAATTAAAGTAGCATACAAGTAGGCTTGGGGCCAATACCAATTCACGGGCTAATTAAAACCCCAAAGACAAATCAGCAGGCCTGACCATTTGAACAATTCAAAGCAACTATAAAGTTGCCAACTCTTAGAGGAATTCGAGAATTTTCCCTGTAAAGTAATGCAGGATTTTGTGTGGCCTTAAGAATGTTATAGCTGCTTCTTTTTCTTCTCAAAATACTGGTAGCTTCGCTGGAAGTTCAATACTGCCCACAGGAAATGCCAAAAACTAAAATCTGGCCACAATGCAGTGGGAGAGTACAATGGACAGTTAGTAGTCTGCCAAAGGAGAAAGTTGCTGAGGCGGTTCTCACCAGAAGTTCGGATCAGGATGTCCGGTTCGGGTGCCACTGACATGTACATGTGCCTCTCAATGTCCGATACCTTGATAGTAGGAAGCACCAATTGCTTCTCTTTGCTCTCTTCATTTCCTTCAATCACACCAGTGCTAGTTCTACTAGCAACTTCATCCCACTCATCTTCACTGGTTCCTTGAATAGAATGCACGGCGAGTACTGCATTCTCTTTTTCAACTCCAGGCACACTATTGATACCTTTACTTGCATCTAGTGCTTCAGTTTCAATCCATTTAGCCTTGCAGGATTGTTGAACAGCATGCACAATCTCATCAGAAGAAGTATACGCCACACAGATTAAAAGTGCAGCCTTGGTGTTGTTGGCAGTAGCTGCCATTGCCCTTTCAGCTGCAACCCTGACAGGCTCATTCAAAAGTTTCAGGTTACCAATAAAATACATTCTGACACCATATTGGTTCACAATACTTTCTTCCTTGAGCATCTCTTCAATCTTCTCTACAATTAGAGCCATCAAGGAGTTAACTTCATCGGGACGCCTTTTGAAATTGTCAATGCTGAAGGCATAGACTGTTACGTATTTCACTCCCAGTTCAAAGGAGTGAGAAAGCAGCTTCATGAGAGCGATAGACCCAGCCTTGTCGCCAGCCCCTTCTGCCGTGTTCAGCTTTTTTTGCATACCTTCGGTTTCCATCCATGATTAAGGCAATGTGATTGGGAAGGGGACCCACAGACAGAATACTAAAAATGCATTTTCTCATAAAACAGGCCAGACCCAATGCCAATTGGCTTACACTATCACCTCTAGCTTTCTCCATTACATGAGCTAGCAGAGAACCTTAATCACCAGGGCCAAAATAAGCCTGTTCAAGATATGACTGTCAATCCATATTAGTAGAAAATCTACACCCAACAGAGAGCAGAGAATAAAGCAAAGAAATTTAAAAACAAAATTCATAAAACATGCTCATTTTAAAATTGAAATATAGCAAAGTTTCAATGAGGCAGCTCAGTCAGCAGGTATATCTGTTCAGGTACATGTCGTCTATAATATCAAGAAGTTGGATTCACCTCCCACTTTCTATTTCTCATGAAAAACTTAGAATTAAAAAAAGACCCTTTTAAAAAAAAAACTATAGGTTTGAAAGCATCCAACTGTCGAGATATTCTTTGAAGCCCATTTGAAAGCATCATTCTTATTTCTTAGTATATAACTTCAAGCTGCTGACGATTCAATATGATGATATATCTACAGACTACACTACAGAATCGGAATTTCTCTATCTATTCATTTTCCTTGTTCTAGGAGCTAAATTTCTTATCTGAAATTAAAATTCTCTTTTTGGCTCCATTTACTAACCAAAAAAATAAAGGAAAAGAAAAAAGAATCTAACAAAAAACCCAAAGAACAAACATACAAAACCAAAGTTGAATATATCTTCTTTTTATTTTTTTTCCCCCTTGCATTTCTAAGCAACCCCGAAAAAGAAAGAAAATAGAGGGGTGGTAAAATGGGTTGGAGGGTCAACCCATTTTAATATTTCGATTTTATAAAAAAAAATATATATTAAACAAATATAATCAAACTTAAAAAAATATATGTTATAAAGAATGGGTTCCATTTTTTTCTTTGTGGAGTTGAAAAGGGTGTTTTGCTTTTTCTTCATTCCGGGGTCAAGGCTTACTGCAAACTTTATCAACAATATTAAACTAAGTAGCATAAACAATAAGGCAAGAGTTATAGAATATATATGTTTCATTTAGCAAATTTTTTAAGTGAATCTTTTCATAAAATCATTGATTGATTGTTGTGTTGGCGCTGTTGGGCCCCATACTCTGAAAAATTGACAACGTGGGGCATTAAAAAACAAAATAATTTTAATTGAAATAAAAAATATTCAAATTCTTTTATGCTATATTATTCAATTTTTAAAAATCAAATTGGACGTGAGTGTACCATACAGCAGGGTAGTGTACGTTATGTTCGGTGTGAAATGAAAAATAAATGATTCCAAAAATCCATGCTTGCTCTTCTTCTTTCTTTCTTTCTTTTTCTTTTTTCTTTTTTATTTTTTTATTTTTTTACATGTCCGCACAAGAAGGAAGGAGAATTCGAACTAATCACATCTTGTCCATGCTTGCTCTTCTTAAAACTATGAGTCTTTCTTCCTTTTTTTTTGTCTTTAATTATTTTAGAGTAGGTTTCATTTTTATTTTTTTTTGGTTTTTTTGTTTTATTTCTTCATTCGAGGTTCAAGCACACTTTAATACTTTATCAACCTCATTTTTTCTCCATTTCATGTTTTGTGTTCTATAGAAACAAATTATATATCCAAGAACTAAGACAGACATTGTGTATTCAAAGAAGAGAAAAATAAGAAGAGATGCAGACCGAGAAAGAAGATATATATAGATCATAATTAACGACAGAAAGTGATATAATAAAGCATGAATATATATATAGCTACCACAAAAATTTACATTAATTAATGATAATGAATCTGAGTTTTGAGCTTAGGAGTAAGAAGTAAATTAATGAATAAAACTCACCGGAGGAGATTGCAGTCTTGCAGTTGCAGACAGAGTGGGACGGGTAAGAATAAGGAGAGACGAACACAAAGGAGAAAATGAAGACCCAAAAAAAAAAAGACTAAATATGAAATGATTCCAGATTTTTGGCTAT
>CM017322.1:41420194-41432800 GCA_006937295.1 Carpinus fangiana
TAGTCCGTTAAGTCAACTAACGGTCAACTGACAGATTGAGTAATTTGGTCACTTTTCAAAACCACAAGGACCAATTTGGTCACTTTTCAAACCCTAAGGAGGAAAAAATAAAGTTTTCAAAGCCTAAGGACTAATTAAGTATTTAACCCTAAAAGAAATTAAAAAAAAAACAATAATGTGAGTGGGAAGTATTTGAGGGTGATAGACCATATTACCCTTACAGCTAATAAAAATTGTTAATAGATTGCAAATTGAAGAAAGGATAAAAGAATAATTTCAGTTTCAACTCTTTAGACTGTACACAAGAAAAGAAAAGAAAAAGACAAAAACAACGAAAAGACCTCAAAGTCCCTTTAAAGAAACCGGCTCTTTACAAACACAAAGGGTGAAAATGTAATTCTCTGTAGAAGACAATAAGGCCAGATAAATTTAGTAGACGGGAAAGGGTAAGTAAACATGGCCCATAAGGGCAAAATCGTCGGTTCCTCATCAAACAAATTATACTATTCCCGTGGACTGGCCTCTTAATTATATAGCTTATTAGGTAAAGTCTAAAGATATATATATGTATATATATATAAACTTTGCCAATCGATAATTTTAACAAAAACCCAGAAATAAAACTGAATAAATTAAAGTGGGAATCAACAGTTCATGGAGAGCAACCAATGAACGGGGTGTTTTCCGAGAAGCGAGAGCAGCTAGCTGAGGAAGAAAGAGACGCAGTTTTACCAAGTGAGACAGACAGAGATAAAGCGTACGTAGAAGAACCATACAAAAAACAATGACTTAAAAAACCGAGGATTACATTACACATGAAAAAGGTTAAGGTTGTTGCTCTAGTACTACAGTAGATTTACCTGTTGCTGCGGAGGCGGTGGACACTGGCCGGACACAGGCCTTCCGATTATCATTGGGGCTGCACCATTTTCCTCGTATTTAAATACAAATGAGTAGGGGCAAGCGGGCAGCCGAGGCTAGATGCTCACCTACTCGATCATACAAGCGTTGGGTGGAGAATTTTAACGATTTTGTGGTCCAATTTGTTAGTTTTTCCATGTGCGTAAATTCAACAAGTACCGGTGGCCAAAGTGAGTAATTTAAAATTATTTTATTCGATCAAAATTTAATAATAATTAATTATAAAACTAATAGTATTTTTAAAAGTCACATTATTTTTAAAGTAATATAAAAATGATTTCTAACATTATTTGGCTAAGAGTTTACTTGAATTTACCTGCTCATGTAAGTATATGTTACATAGAAATTTTTAGCAATTTTATCGTTTAAATTGTAATTTATACAGTAAATATGAAACTTACGTGTTTCGACAAGGTCGTGCATGATTTCACTCACATGTTTGAATAAGTAGCTTACATTTGTTGTCATGAACAGTAAACTATTAAAGATCTAAATCCATTTAAAAAAATCCGCACTTATTCAAACATGTGAATCCCTTCGAACCTTCTCTTGTAGGGTAAGTCATAAGTGTACAGATAACTCATAGCATCTTATCTAAATCTTTTTATGATTGTAGTATGTGCTGTCCTTTTTTTTATTTTTTATAATTGCATAGCAGCTAATCTCAATCTTTTTTTAATTGCATAGCATCTAATCTCAATCTTTTTTGGCATGTAGTATGTGTTGTCCCCTTTTCCTAATTGCTAGAGCCTAGAGCTCCACTCCCCTCCCCCCATTCGAGAATAAATGTAATCTTTGACTAAAAAACTGTACTTCTTTCCTTGCTAAAAAAAAAAAAAAAAAAGGTTCAAACTTTCTTTGAACAAAAAAAATTAGAAATAGGATAAATAAAAATAAAATAAAATAATTCAGCTTTTTTTTTTTTTTCCAAATTCACGGTTGGATGCCTCTACATCTGGCATTGAATGTTGATGGACCTCACACAATAACTCTATTGTATATTTTGTTTGATATTGAAAAATTGACTATATCTATAATTATAATTATTGACACATGCGTCCCTAAGGATAGTTTAATTGGTTGTGAGTCACACCTAATGAAGCGAAAATTATTAGTTCGAATCTCTCTTCTCCCTTTCCTTGTGTGAACATATCTAAAAAAAAATTATTGACACATGCATATATTTATTAAATCTCATAAAATTATGACATATCATTTAAAAAGAAAATTTGGGATATGTATGTAGCACTTCTCTATTTAATAACTATAGACAGGTGTTCAAGATGTAGCTCAATTGGCTGGGAGTCCAGGACTATGATTAAACCTAATAAAAATAAATAACTGAAAAAGCAGTTAAAATACTATAGGACGTTTTTCACTCTATGATGATTACATTTAGAGTATTACAATGCACCCATCCAATTGAAAAGAACAGAAATGGTGAGGCACAACAACCAAAATTTGTAATGAATCCAAAGAGATAACTAGACAAAAAAATAAATAAAAATGAATCAAACAAATCAAACCAGATTACTTTAAATGTCAGCAGCATGGTCCCCAGTGTGAAATGGAGAACGAAGATGAATAGGTTGTTGGCCATGGCCATGGCCATGGCGATGAGTTGCAGTAGCAGATTTGATTTTGGATTCTTTTGGTTTCATTGCTTCAATCCCTTCCAATACCTCCACAACTTCTTTCATGGAAGGTCGGCTTTTAGGATCAAAAGCAAGGCATTTTAGAGTAAGTTGCGCTGCCTGCAACGCAGCCTTGGATGAATATTGGCCCTCCATCCGCGTATCCATTATGGTTTTCAGCTTTCTCTTGCTAGAAAGACATGGCTTGCGCCACTCCACCAGAGCTTGCTGTCCGTTTGGCCTTCTTGAATCAAGTGCCCGAAGGCCTGTTAGCAGTTCAAGCAGCACTACGCCAAAGCCATACACATCACTCTTCACGTACAAATGACCTGTTGAAGAACATTGCAATGGCAGGCATATTAGCTGATCTCCTTGGCTGCAAAATGTTAAAGAGTGTTTTCAATGTTCTAATTTTGGCCTAATTCTGCTTAAATCGCCATATAATAAAGCATAAATTTGAAATTTTGACTTTTGTTATATGTTTTGTCAATCCACTTGGTAGAGCTATACAACCTACATATTCCTATTCCACTTCAATGCCAATGATGCCTATAAATCGCTTAAAACTATACCACCTTCATTTATGATATTAAATAGCAAGACCTTAAATATGGATTTGGCTCGAGTCCAATTCCAGTTAGAATTGGATGCGTTCGAACTAGGATGCGTCCCTTATGACTTGCTACGGGATACATGTCTCAATCCTAATGATTTTCAATAACACAAGCCAAACCCTTCAATATAATATCTCTGTTTCCATAAAGTATTAAATTTCTAGAATTTGTTCCAAGATATCATTACCTGTTGCAATATATTCTGGAGCTGCATAGCCATATGTGCCCATAACCCTGGTTGTCACGTGTGAGTCACCACCTGAAGGCCCCAATTTTGCCAACCCAAAATCTGAGATTTTTGCATTGTAGTTCTGTGGGAGCATAAAAAGACAAGTAGAATATAAATTACAGAGATTATTATCACTATGCCTGCAATATTGTTGAAATATCTATGTAACGTGGGTATTGGGTGATGAGAATATTACTATATGGTACAAAACACCAAGTTTTGCTACAAACAAGATTCGATGTATTTTGTGAGGGAGATTAACCAAAAATTTATGTAATACTAGTGCTATATTTGATTATTCACTAACTAAAAGACAAGTTTATGCTCATACTCTAAGCCCAAATTACTATCTCAAACAACAAGTTTAAATCTCTTCTCTAGTGTCTCCTCATCAATCAACCAGAGAAAAATTATGTATTTGATAGCCAAAGATGATTAGCCACCTCTTGCTCCATTGCCTTATGGTACTCTACATTCGGTCTTTTTGGCTTAGCATGGGCCATGCCTCATCGGTTGAGATATCTTCTTGCATGTTGGAGAAGGAAGATTGGCAATTCACAAAGTAAATCTTTCTGGAAGATGATATCGCTTGTTTGCACATTTCTAGTTTTCATGGCTTATTTTTTTAAAATTTCTCTTCTTTTTCTGTTTAGGTGTTTCTCTTGTATATTTGGGTGTGCCATTTGGTTTTTAATGAAATCATTTTACTTATAAAATTAAATAAAAAATATAAGGGAAACAAAAAAGGAATTTGGAATAATGAGATACCACCGATCATTTCAACATAGCAGCTAGCTTTCCTATCTGGTTTTGAGTTCCTATATTATCAGCAACAAATTAGGGCATTAAACTAAAACTGGAAGTATAAAAGAAGATATGTATCAAATAGAGACAAACCCCATCAAGCAGAATGTTTGAGGCCTTAAAATCTCTGTATATGACTTTCTTCTCGGAAGTGTGTAAGAAAGCCAGGCCACGAGCTGCTCCAATAGCTATTTTCAGTCGTATGTCCCAAGAGAGCGGTTCAATGTTTGGATTCCCTGCTCAACCAAAAAAAAAAGTCTTTAGTTAACACAATAATCCAAGCAAGCACAAGCAGTTCTATTTTCTCAACTTTCTCCTCAAATTCATACTTCGAAAAAGATGATTCTCCAAACTTCCCCTCTGCAGGTACTCGTACACAAGGAGCAGCTCTTTATCCTCCCAACAGTATCCCAAAAGCCTGACTAAGTTGGGATGAGATAGCCTTCCTAAAAAATTTACCTCTGACTGCACAATCAAATAGAAAGAGAAGAACATATTACCATCTAAATGGTGATACTCGGAAGGACCAAAAATAAAGAAAAACTGGTTTATAAACACATAGGCAGAGGCTCATAGCACTGTGTCAATGCTAAGGTAGCAAGCTGAATTCAATGTCATTTGCTATTACAAGACAACAAGTAATACTATAAATCACCTTTTATCTCACCATTATCCCACATTTCTAAAGTGGCAATGCCAATCAGTTTTTGAATCAATCCTAATTTTAAAAAAAAAAGGAAAAAAAGAAGAAGATGACGGCCATTGCTATATCAACAGAGTAAGACAGTAGTAGGATAAAAGTGTAATTTTTAGAATTAGTCATTACAAGACAATCCCCATACATATCGACCATGTTAGCATGTTAAAGCATTAGATTTCATGTTGACCCAACAACAACGTGACAATTGAGAAGCAGAGAGAAGCTGAAATCACAAATGGTAATTAATGCAATGGCTGTTAGTTCACAAAAAGGCATCTAGTTGGTCAACTGTCCACTTGACCTCCAAAACGGTTATAATGAATTACAAACTTCTGAACTTTAGGACGGTCTAGTCAGACATTACAGGAACCATTGGACCAAGTTAGAAGGTTACTCCCAATGATCCATCTAATTTGTCTCAAATTATTGCACAAATTTTAGAATAAAAAATCCTCCTAATTTCCTTTTGCTCTTTTTTTGTTGTGATTTATCGTGTCTTCAAACTAGGAGTGGCAATTCATGTTCGCATGTCAAATTCAGGCTGTGTCAAGGCATATATATAAAACTATATAGGTGATCCCTAACCGGACCCCTTTAATTAAACGGGTACGGGTCAAACCCTTAACCCGCTAATTTCGTATTGGGTTCAAGTCGTGTCGATATTATTAAATAGGTCAACTCTAATCTAACTTATTTAATTTAACAAGTTAGACCCTTCACTACTAACAAGCTAATTTCATGTTCGGGCTTGGATTTCATGAACAATCCTGTGCATTTCAAAATAAAACATGTCAAAAACCGTTACTAAATTTGTGATGGGTTGGTGGATATTAAGATTCAATGTTTTACACTAACCAAGATTAGAAAACTAATAATTGGTCTGGCTTTACAACATAAATGGCATGTGCTACCGCATAAAGCGTTCAATGGGTAATGCAATGAACTAGAAGTGTGACTATCGTGGTGGCCTTAAAAGCCACATCTCTTTATATTCATTGGTGGATTGGGAATCAATGGCAAAAGGGCATGTGATGGTTCAAGTGGAACCCAATACGCATATGCTGGATTCCACCAATGAGTCTCTGCAACCCCAAACAAGAAACATATACCACACCAATAATAACAGTGTTTCTTTTTTCTCATAATTTTTGATGCAGAAATTAGAAAAAGAAAAAAACAGTAAATTAAAGAGTTGAAAATTGATACCTGCCACTCTTGGAAACCTTGCACACTTTCTGAGTTCAATTTCTTGATAGCAACTACCAATCCAGTGCCGACCTTAGAGGGTGTGAGCGTCTTCTCATCCATCCAACCCTTGAAAACTTTCCCAAATCCTCCCTCACCCAACAAACTATCCGTCTTGAAATTCCTAGTGGCAGTCTTCAAATCCGCAAAGGTGAATTCTTTCAAGTTGGGTGTCTCCAAGATTTTCCCATTAGGGTATAACTCCTCCACCCCTCCAGTACAAGCTTCCTCTGAAAATAGACTCTTCCCGGTGCTGCTGCTGGTTCCTGATGCCGAAAATCCTATGTTCT
Source organism: Carpinus fangiana (assembly GCA_006937295.1). Classification (NCBI taxonomy): domain Eukaryota; kingdom Viridiplantae; phylum Streptophyta; class Magnoliopsida; order Fagales; family Betulaceae; genus Carpinus; species Carpinus fangiana. The sequence goes on from CM017322.1 coordinate 41,426,632, forward strand.
TGCTGCCATTACTTGATGCCACTAAGAAATTGAAAACAGTAGGCGATCAGATGGAAAAACTCCAAGCTAGATGGAAAGAATATGTGAAAATTACACTTAACTGTACCTGGAGTGGTTGTTGACGGGGTGGCAGGATCAGCAGGCTCACGAGAGGGAGCTCCAAAGCAAATACCCATATCAGCAGTTGATTCTTTGGGCCAACAAGATGAGCAAAAAAGTCATTAACTAACTTATTGAAGTCCAAGCTGCAGGAGAAAAGCTCGGGTAGGAGACAATGGAGAAAGTGGACTTTATCTCTTATGGAGGAGGCTTTTTTTCTTTGTTGGACTTTCTGCTTCGTAGTTACCATGAATCCACTACGATGCTTCATGGTTGCCCCTATTTTATAGCCAATCATTGTTTCCAATTTTAACCCTTTTCCTTGGCCGCGATTTTTGTAGTTGACATACTGGTCAACGTTTCAATGCCCTTGTGCAGCTGTGCCGTGTCTTGGAGAATTTGTCCACCCACCTCCATCACCATTGTCCATGGCGTCCCTGTCAAAGGCTAGAGAATTATTATTGTGTCTCCGAATAATCTTTTTGTTCCATCCACTTCAAAAAAATAAATAAATAGCCGTTTGAAATAGACAGAACGTTAAAAAAAAAATTGGATGATGCATAACGTAATCATGTTCTATTCTCCTATGCGAGGGGAAACGAAAAATAATTCAGCTAGACTGTGAAGTTCAACAATCATCCATCCACGTCGTTTATTATTGTGTTATCATTTGTGACATTTGACATTCTTCAATCAGCACCTAATGCAAATAGCTCCCTCTCCTAGTTTTTTTTGTATAGAATAAGAAAATGGTTACATGTGAAGATCTTTTTCTTTCTTGATTTTGATGGAAGACAGAATGAGAAATCTTGTGAGAATGCTACCAAACACAAGGTGGGTAGCGACCAATTTTGCTAAAGCGTATGCACAATAATTGACATATTTAAAAACTTTCAAAGCATACTAAATTTGAAAAGAAGAGAGATCTAGTTTAATGTCTGAAATAAAAGAAGAAAATTGCTAAGACGAAAAAAAGAGGGGGCTAATTCTCAGCAAGAATCACCAAAATGGCATCTTTTTCGAGTAAAAAATGCCTAGCACCTACAAAAGTTGTCAAACCGAGAGGAGAGGAGACCGGTAGAGTTCAACTATCCTTGAAACGCTATTCAATAGGGTAGAGCTCAGCCACCTAAAACTGCTTAAGAGTGAATTGACTACTTTCATGTGATTCCGAAATGGCTTAATCACCCCACGTACAATGACCAAGACACTCTCATATCATATGCTTATTTTTTTGTCAGACTTAAAAAAAGAGTCTTGTTGCATATAAATTATTGTTAGAATTGGTCTAATTATCACAAATGCTACCCTTAGAGTAAATGCAAATGAGGTGTGTCATGAGAAGTAACTGAATTTTTCCCAAAAAAAAAAAAAAAAACACACTTTTGATGGCAGGATTAATTAACATGAAAGAGGGGAAATATTTTTAAAAGGAAAAATAGAGGAGCATGTAGTATTCTTTGGTTGGGTGGAATTTTTATTTAAATTATAGAAAGAGAAAGGGTTAATTATTGGTCATAAAGGAAAATCCAAAACAAAAACTCGCTCTCCTCGTCTACTCTATCTACGAACCTTACCATATTTAGAAATTGGAAGTGGAAACGTGATATGAACTTGAAATTGACTTGGCCGATCACGTGCATCAAAAAGCCTTCTTACTCGGTTTCAGACAATGACTTTGAATCTGGTTGCGGTCGAGCTTCTCAACGGATGTATTTTGCAGCATTTTGGAATAACTATATATGCACAAAAAGTTAATTCTCACACACCCACGTGTGTGTATATATACAAGCCACGGCAATTTTTGATAATCTTCTATATTAAGTTGAGAAAAATTAATAAACTCACAAAAAATGTTTGACCGTTCATTCGTTATAAAAATGAGTGTAAAGTGGACTAATAAAACAAAGTGTATGGTAAATTGTCATTTGAATATATATTTTAATGACTGATGTAGCAACTGTTATATTGATTATCATACTAGTTTGTAAACTTAAGTACCGTAAAATAACATACAATACCTACTGTTGTAGTTTTTTCAAGAATCTATATTTAATTTGAAGTTTTCTCTGAAAAAGAGAGATAAAGTGTAATTAGACATCAACCATTCAAAAACTACAACATAAATAATGATAAAATAATGACGACTTAAAGATGAACAAGAGACAAGATTTTAAGTGAAAGAAGTCTTTGAAGTAAAAAAACCTCAGTAAATGATGACGGGACTGGGACCAAATATAAAGAGTAAATTTAGAATATTTACAAAAGTCAAAGTCGAACCCAAAATCCGGCTGGCGTGTGTGAAGAATAGAATCCCACCAGCCTAACTTTCAGCTTGTTTCCGCGTTCCCACGGATCGGGAAAAGACGGCCGCTGGCTTCCATTACTTACGGTAGGTCCTTTTGTCGTTTTGAGTGTTTGGCAATTGGCTTCCTTCCAAAAAACCACCAAGAAAAAAGGTCGCCGGCGCTTTCCTCAAACTCCCCCGGCGGCTTCTGGTTGTCATGTCAATATTACTGTTTCATGAGTTCTTCGTCTTTTCACCATTTTGTTCTCTTGATTCTTCTAATATCGCACCCATTGGCTCAAATTGGAAATAAATAATGTTCAGATTTGAAAGTTCTCACTACTCCCCGCCCTCAATATTGAATTACTTGTTCTACTTCTAATTTGGACGCTGTGATAGTAAAAAACATGGTGATAACATTAATTTTGGGTACAAAATTTTCTTCTTAATTTTATGTTCTTCCTATCAATTATGGGTCTGTTCAGCCTCAGGGGTAAAGCTTAATCCTTTTTTATTTATATATATATTAATCTCCTTCAAGCAGAACCCTCTGAAGATCGAGGAACGTTTGCATATGACCAAATCCAAGTTGGATTATTAATAGGATGTTAAAGAACCGGGCAAGCAATTGGTCAGCTGATAAGGCCAGGAAGCAAATGATTCTTCTGCTGCAAAAATAAAATTCCAGTTTACATGAGTACAAAAACGCCTTGTTAAAACATCTATATACTATAGTCTATAAGAAAATGCATTAATTATAAATTATAAATTCACTTCCCATAAAAAATAAATAAATACTGAAACCACATTTTTATTCTACAATTATCTCATAATGCTAAGACTGTCTAGAGTAATGTTAGGTAACATACATAACCAAACATTGTATTTTTCTACTTTAGCTATAGGCTCCAACAAAATTTCTTATTTGTTTTTAGGGGTTTTCTCCTCATGAATTGCTACTTGATTACCTTATACTTTCATCAACTATCAATTTTACATTGTGACTCCATCAAACTACCATTTTGTTATCAAAACTCATTTCCGTCAGTTAAGGTCGTTAAGTCGGATAGTCATCACAGTTAACTCATCACGTATACATAAAGTTGGTAGTTAATGATAATTGAGTGATAATTCATGAGAAAAATGATAATTATCTAAAAAAAAGGATGCATATACATTCAAAGCATGTGACATGCAAGCAAAAGAAAATAGCTTTTACTTTTTTCTAAGTCATTATTAAATGAAGCTTGTGTTCTTTCGTCACCTTTTTCTATCACCATAATTAACTTTTGTACAACTAAATACTTAAAAAAAAAAAAATTACATTTCAAATTTTGACCCAAAAAATAAAAAACCTAGACGTACGTTTTTGTTTTTTATTTTTTTTAGGATAAATTGTTCACTCTTTTTAAATATATTATCAAACAACTCAAAACACAAAATATTTATCAAATATGTATTCTTACGTGGTTGTAAGATTACTTTGACAAAACAAATGTTGAATTTGCATAATAACTAATTTATTATTTTAAAAAATAAAAATAAGAGTGATTGTATGGCCGCCTTATATGGATGAGCTTTTTTTTTTTAATTTTTTTTAATTTTCTGAAAATAAGCAAATATGCAATATAAAAAACATTTTTTCTCAAATGTAGATTCTATTAGAATACACTTCTAAAAATATTTTTCACATTTACGACACATTAGAACACTTTTTTAAACCAAAATACATTAGGAAACGTAAAATCTATTTTACTCTTGAAAATATTTGATATATTTAATATTAAAGGCCGTGCCACCCTGGATAAGCTTAAGCCCACACTCCACACAACACAAGACTATCAAACAGTTACAGGCCCGACGCCATGGACCGTTTTGCCTCCTCCACTAAAAATTCGCCACCTCATGAGCCAATTAGTTAGGCTTTAAAAAACATTTCAAAAAAATCAGCCCCACGCCACGATAATATATATATAAATCTACATTTGAGGGACAAAAACTCTTTTTAGCGCCCAATCTCTGAAACCCAAAAAATCAAAAAAGTTATAGTTCTGCGAATTCTTCTGGTGCTTCAATTTATTTTTCAGAGAATTCTTTAGGTGCTCCGCGAATTCTTCAATTTGCTCTATTTTCCTCTTCAATTTGCTCTAATTCCCTCTCCAATCTGCTCTAATTTTCGCAATCATCTGTGATTGTGTGTTCGGAAAACGCTTATCTTTTCGCTCCTCTATCTCTCCCTCTCTATATATACGAGTGTAGAAATCAGGAAAATCATAATTGGACGTATTAAAGAGCATATTTGAACAATACGTATCATAAAGTTAAGATAAAATTGATATAGTGAATCAGTTATATGTTGTTGTTAGAAATTTACTTTTTAGGTGAAATGTATCTTGCGCGTTCTTTTGTTTTGCTTGCTTTTGAAATTGGAATATGTATTGCTTAGCCAAACTGAACATAAATTTGGTTTTAAATGTCTCTTATCTTAATCATAGGTGATGCATGGTTAAAGTATTATCGGCGTTCTCAGGGCCGGCCCAACTGCTAGGCAAGTTAGGCCGGCGCATAGGGCCCCCAAAATTTAAGGCCCAAAAAATTTTTTAATAAGGCCCAATTTTTTATTTTTTTTAAAAAAAAAAATTTAAACAAATGTAAGGCCCAAAAAAAATTTAATAAGGCCTCAAAAAAATTCATCAAAATTTAAGGCCTCTAATCATAATAAATAAGTAATTTAAAAGGGCCCAAATGTAATAAGGCCCAAATTTTATAAGACCCATGATAAAATAATAGCAATTCAAAACAAAAAAATTTATAATAAACCCACCAATCCGGCAAAGGCACATTCCTTTCTTGGCTGTAGAGCACACTGCACAAGGCCACAAGCACAATACTCCAAGTTTTTAAGCACAATGAGAATAAAACATTATTCATTTCGGGCATAGGCACAAGTTGCCGCACAACGGACACAAGCAAAACTCTAGACTCTAGAGAGTAGAAATAATTAATAATGATTGTTGACTTGTTATACAGTATGCTTTACATATTAGGGGTCGGATGAAATTCATTACATCGTACAGAACGGCATAATGAGATATTTTCTTTTTGTAATGTTTGTTTCTGTGCTTATGATTTTTCTGGTTGGTTTTGAGTGAGTGTTTGACAATTTTTTTAGTTGGTTTTGTTTTTTCAGCTCAATTGGTTGGTTGGTTTTGTTTTTTCAGCTCATAATTCATTTGCTAAATTAGTTTTTTTTTTTTTACATGTCCAAACAAGAGGGGGGAGGGGGATACAAACTAGTGACCCCCATTTTCATTAGGGGTGGTCCCAGCAGATTGAGCTACCTCTTGGGGACCCAAATCAAGTTTTTTAGTAGACATGTTTAATTAAAAATATTAACAAATTAAACAAGCACGATTTTTTAAAAAAATATTCTGATTATAATAAAATAAATTACAAAAAATAGAACAATAAAACCTGATTGAATCTCAAAGAGAAGTTTTAAATAAATTTGTTATTAGCAATAAACAAAACATTGAGGATAATTTAGGTGAACAAGTAATAAATGAATAAGAAATTCATCAAAAGAATATTAAGATAATGAAAATAGTATTGATGTATCTAACTCTATTGTTACAAATATTTATGACCATAATAGAATGCAACTAGCTAATGAAAGAATTAATGACTAAAAAAATCTTAGTGCTAAATTTAAAAACAACAATGAACATATTACTAACATGAACGAAAATAATAATAATGTTAAAATAAATACTATTTAATTAA
>CM017322.1:41437383-41523874 GCA_006937295.1 Carpinus fangiana
CTATTTTTTTTATTTCTTTTTTTTTTTTGACTCTTGGTCGCTTTTGTGTTAGATTTTTGTTCTAATTACGGTCTTTCTTTTACCTAGTTTTAATTTTGGATTTTTCGATTTATTTTATCAGTTTCTTAAGGCTATATGGTGCACTTGGCGTGGGAACGATTAGGTCTTGATCTGATATTTCTGATTATTAATTTCCACAAATTTATCTTTTCTATTTGTAATTTTTTTTTTTTTTTTCGTTTAATTATCTTATGTTTAGTTGCCTAGAAAATTGAATAAAAGTTAGTAAATCTACATGTATGTATCTACAGAGTTTGGTTCTCTAGAAATGAAAAAAAAACCCATAGAAACTCTAACTACTGGTTCTCTAAAAATGAAAAAAAACCCATAGGAACTAACAACGTACCAAGCGAGATTTGAATATTCGTGATAGGTTGTGTTATATTGCCCGAGTTGATTTTCTGTATTTGAATTTTTTAACATATTTAGGAACTTATATATATATATGTATATATTTATATTTTGTGATGTATATATATTATATGAATTACCAAGTTTTTTGGGTGAAAAAAATTTGTAAGATGAAAAAAAAATTTAACGGCACCCCCAATTTGAAACACTTGGCTCCGCACTGCATAGAGCAGTCCAGAGGAGGAGCAACCACGTTATTCCTCCGCGTTTGCACCTCAAAACTGCCCTAGGAATGGCTTTTCTGAAGGGGGTTACGAGATCGACGGCGTAGTTAGTGGCGCTTGCGCCGGACGATCCGTACATGGCGCTGGCCGGGGCAGTGGATGATTCGTTCAGCTCGTCAGCTCGCTTCGAGATCTTCGGGCTCGACTTTGATTCTGACGATCGGGAATTTCCGCTCGCCGGTGAGGCGCCGAGCTCCGAGCGCTTCAGCAGCCTTTCATGGGGGAGGCCTGCGGCCGGATACGCCTCCGAGGAGTTCTCTCTTGGCCTCGTCGCCGGAGGACTCGTTGACGGGACCATCAACCTCTGGAACCCCCTCGCTCTGATTCGGTAAGTTTTTGACTTCTTTCTGTTCATGACTTCGTTATTTGATTATTACCCTTTCTATTTTCAGTCCTGAATCAAATGCAAATGCTTTTGTTGGACATCTCAATGGGCATAGAGGGCCAGTAAGTTTTCCACTTCTGCATTATGTTAGCTATCTCTTTGTTGATGTTCTTTCATTACTCTGACGGTTTTAATGATTGCAAGTCATGCTTTGTTGAACTTATTCTTTTCGATTTCAGGTTCGTGGTCTTGAATATAATGCCATTACACCAAACCTGCTTGCATCTGGGGCTAATTATGGTGGAATTTGCATTTGGGATTTGGAAAATGCCCAAGAAACTTCTTATTTTTCACCCCCAAAGGTAGGTATCATTACTTGTCATTTATTAAAGCTTCCTTGTGTTTTACCAAGCGAATGATACTCCTCATATTGTGACCTGCAACCATGAGGGGAGAAGTGCTTGATACAACATAATTAAAAATGCATGAAATAAGTGTTATACTGCTTTTCTTTACTAGTGAATCAAACAACCAAGTAAGAGGACGAGTTCATATAGCATGATTCTTTTGTGATAGAGTTCATCTTGTATTATTATTAGTTAGTAGTAGTACTATTATTATTTTGCTGATATGTAGAATACTGTTTACAGGGGAACAAGCAAATGGAAGAGTTCCTTTAGTCATCATGCCTAATGCTTTAGGGGCAGGAAGCCAATCTCGAAGTTTCACCTTCAGTTTTTTTTTTTTTTGGTGTGTTTGGTGGGGGGCAGAAGGATCCTCTCTATTTCCCTTGAAATGGAGAGGAGCCGGTTAGTGATTTCATAAGGGTAGTATAGTAATTTTACATTAACATTTAATGTAAAATTACTANAGCCTCTTGGTTACGGTGGGGGTTGTGACATTCTGAATAAAGGGAGCTTGGGTACAAAAATCGAAAGCATTATTTTACTCTAAATATATTTATAAGTACATGGACCTGCTTAGCCCTGGTTATCTATTTTGGAACTATGCTCTGGACATATTTCGGTGATGAAAAACTCAAATTCAACCCTCCTTTCCTCTCTTTCTCTTGGATATTATATTTTAGCCATAGATTTCTATATTTTCCCGAACATGCAATCATTTATGAGATCTTTTTACAGGTTAGCGATTTTCCTGCTGCTCAGGCAAAAATTTCCTTCTTATCTTGGCATAGCAAGGATCAGCATGTATTGGCATCTACTTCATACAATGGGTTAACTGGTGAGGGAGGAAAAATAGAGTTTTTACTTTCTTTTTTTTTTTCTATTTACTTTTGTCTGTAATGTATTCTATATTTTTTTTTCCAGTGGTTTGGGACATAAAGGGGAAAAAACACATAACTCGGTAATCTTTTTGCTATTAATGTGGAGTCTTCAGCTTGTTTTGCTTTTCAATGTTTTTATTGTTCTGCAATCTGATATGATTTCCTTGTATGATATTTTTAAATAGCTCACTTGGCCTCTGTCAACTTACAGCTTTTCAGATTCAGATGGAAGGCGGTGCTCTGTTTTGCAGTGGAATCCTGATATTGAAACTCAGCTTGTGGTTGCATCCGATGATGATAGCTCACCTTCTGTGAGGGTATTGACTGTGCGACTGATGCCGATTCACTAGGGGTTAAAAATTTTTCTGTGAGGTTATGTAGTTGGAAAATAACAATGTTCTGTTCATTAATTTATAGTGATGTTTGTACAAGCAGCTATGGGATCTGCGGAATATAAAGATACAGGTTAAGGAGTTCACGGGGCATATTAAAGGTAATAATGCTTGGTAACATGGTATATCATTTTGAATGTGTCAATGTCTTAGCAGTTTCCTTTTTAGATTTGTTCAGTTTTGGGCTGCCATTAGTCAAGCATGACTTGTCAAAATTTTGTTTAGACAATATTTTGCCACAATATTGTCTAAAATAGTCCAATTTGATTAGACTCCTGATGTATCATAATCGCTTTAGTTTTGTTGTGCTTCATGTTGATTTTTGCACCTTTTTTACCTTCATGTATTACACCAGGTGTAATTGCGATGGCGTGGTGTCCCACTGGCAGTTCCTATTTGATTACTTGTGCCAAAGATTGTCGAACTATTTGCTGGGACACAGTTTCTGGGGAGGTATGAACTTACTGTTGCTCTGTATTTTTTTTTTAATGAACGTTTTCTTGTTATGACTTTTCTTCTGGGTTATGATTTCTGTATAAAGTACTTGGTGCTCTGTTGACGCTTTTTTGTTTTGATTTTGATTTAGATTGTCTGTGAATTGCCTGCTGGCACCAACATGAATTGTGATGTACACTGGTACCCAAAGATACCTGGGGTAATATCAGCATCTTCATCTGATGGAAAAGTTGGCTTTTATAACATTGAGGTATCTGCCTATTTTATTTTCTTGGTTGTGCAAACTGTTTTGCTTTATTTGAGCCTCATAACAAGTAATGGTAAATTGGCAACAATTAAAATGGAAACAATTGAGTGGATAAAGCGATGAATATTTTATCCATGTCATATGCCATTCTTTTATGTGAAATGATTGCTAAATTAGATGACTGGAACAAAAGGGATACTAGTTGGATGAGTATAGCACAATAGCATAGCACGGCTACTGCCAAACTTGGTCATGCATGTGATTCATGACTTGTAATTTTTATTACTTAGACATGCTTAAAATCTATGAAATTTTACGTTGTTTGATTAAATGGAAGTGTTTTGTCATCATTGCAGTTAAGTGATTCACCTTCTGAAATGAAGGTTAGATCTATCCCTTTTTCCAATACATTTGCTTCATGTTCACTTGGCTTTCACAATGCAACTCATATATTTTTGTCATTGCAGGACTCCGTTGTGGACTCCCTTTTACAAGAATGTCTTAAGGTTTTAAATACAGCTAATGAGTAAGTTTTTATGTTTTATGCAAAGTGTTTCAAATTAGTGACTGCTTATGTTAATGAGCTTATGTGAACGATACTTGTCGCAAATTAACGTAACCAATGGGAACAATAGATTCAATTATTTGCTGACTAATAGATTTAAGCATTTGTTTGTAATAAACCTTTACAGTTTCATATATTGGTTCGTTGATATGAGATGTATGTAAAGTATATTTTGTTTGCCAATTTTGCCACTTAACGTACGATATTGCTAACCTTTATATTTTTGTTTGCTTTTCTTTTTTCGTTTTTCTTTTTTCAATTCTCTTATCAATAGGAAGGATTTGAAAAAAATTAAGGGAATTAGAGACGAGAGGGCTAAACGCATTATGGAATATCGTTGTGAAAAGCGCAAACCATTTGAGAGTGTAAGCTGAAATATTTTTAAAAGAAAAATGAATTAATTCCTTAGTTGATTTCAAACACTCTTTAAGACTTTTTTTTTTTTTTTAACTAACACAATTTCTGTTTTACAGCTTGATGATCTGAAAGCGGTTGGAATTTCAAAAAAGCAGGTAGTTTTCTTCTCCTTTCTTTTTATTTGAGATAAATTCTTTTATTATTTTTTTTCGTGGAAGTTTATTTTTGATTTTTGCCTGTGATTCTTTTTATTTTATATACAGATGCTGGGAATAATGAAGATGGCGGCTTTCGAACGGATAGATAAACTGCAGTTTAATTTCTGATAGGACAATTGTAATGGCCTTATTCATGGTCTTATTATTATTATTTTGGATTTACTTTTAAGAGTCTATGCGGTGCCTTTTTCCCTTAAACGATAGCTTGTTTTACTTTGTCGAAATCTGAACAGTACTATTAATAGTGTTTCAAGTGAATCCCCAAGAGAGTTGATAAAAACTTAAGCCCCTAACCCCAAGGGGGATTGGCTAGAGTGACAAGGGTTTTGGTCTTAGTCATATTCTCATCATGTATAATGTCCAAATTTTCTTGAGTGCAAACATATTCTTAGGGCCACCTCAACCGGCAAAACCAAAGTCTTCACCAAAGTCTTTCCGGATCCGTGTAAAGGGGGGGGGGGGGGGGGGGTTTTTGGGGNGGCTTTGCATGGGTCTGGGAAACTTTGAATTAACTTTTTAATAAAATAAATCTTACCGGTCAATGCACTTATTTAGATAGGAAAAATATGTTTTATAATTATCTTAAATACTCAAAATAATTTATGTATTTAATAAATTCTAACACCCAGCAATCAAACAGAGCCACCAGAAAAGCACTACGCACATTCAGATCACTTAATAAAATAAAACACGCACCAACAAAGAAAGAAGAAAAAACACAAAGAAAGGAAAAGGAGATGATGACCATTAAATAAAAGGAAAACCACATTTCATTACTTTGACCGATTAAGACAAAATAAAAGAAAATAGGAGAAACTTAAATATAAATAACAAAATTAAGAAAATAAAGAGAAAATTAAAATTACAAAAAAAAAATAGAGGACAACGTAACAAGGGAAGCTTTTTTTTTAAAAAAAAAAAAAAAACTAATTTAGGGACAAAATTAATAAAACACCATTTTCTCACCAAGAATGGGATAATAATAATAATAATTAATGAAATAAAGGTATAAAAATTGATTTAGAAAAATTGGCATTATACAGATTCAAGTTAGGGTTTTTTTTCACTCTCTCTCGTCCCTTTCTCAGTCGCGGCTGTCGACACGCCGGTCTGGTTTCGTCTTGCGTACCAGATAGTCCCGAAGGAGGTGTGGTAAGGTCCTTTTCCAACTGCCCTATTTGGTTTATGTGTGTTCTGTCTATTTTCTGATGTTATTTCGAATGATATTTGGCTCATAGCTTCTTCAATCCTAAAAAGATATTTGTTTCGAGTGATAAAATTTACACGTAAGGTCCAAAGCTAAATTCGAGATACTGATTTGCCCTATGTAGTAACGTGATATTTGAGTGAGTCCAATGGATGTTGATCATCCGAGAGAGCTATCGGCGGAGGCTCTGGGAGTACTGAAAGAAGGCATTGATCTGGTCTTGTCTCGTTGGTCGGCGCTCCAAATGGCCTTGAACCAGGGCGGCGGCCCTCACTCGCGCCACATGGCTGACCAGCTCGCCTCCGATATCGCCTCCTGGTTTAGTCAGTCCAGAGGTACTCTTTAAGTATGCATTTTTTTAGTACGAGAATTTTGGGTTAAATTAGAATATTTAAGCACTAAATCTTACATTATGTGTACTTGATTGGGTTTTATCGTTGAAAACTTTGTGTACAAAATGCCATTGTTAGCGGCACTTAATTGGGTTTTATCGTTGAAATTAGCAAATTAGTACTTAGAATGGGATATAATTGGAGCTCTATCGACAAAAATTTCACGAACCTTTTGCCTTTTGTGAGTTTATTTTTTATTTTTGTGGAAATGCAGTTTTGAGTGAAAAGTGATCCTGATGTTGTGGTAAATGGGCGAATTGGTATTTCTTTTTGCCTATTATATTCATGTTTAATTGACTTTTATGACCTAAATCGAAGGTTTTTTCTAATAAATCAATGTAGTAGTTTTGTAGGCAATTAGGCTTTTGAGATTTATGTCTTTGGGAATTCATCGAGATTTGATTTTTATTTTTTTATTTAAATTTGGTTTATTGTAACTGTTTTGGGGCCACGCCTGGTGCAGCCGAACTCTTACCCGATCCATGTGGAATGGGTGCTTTGCATGGGGTGAGGTCTACCCAACATGTGTGGGTACATGAATTGGCCTGCCTTGGAGGGGTTCTTCATGAATTTTTTTTTTTTTTTAAAAAAAAAGGTGTTTTGTTTATTTGTTTCAAATATGCTTTCCTGTTTTGTTTTGTTTATTTTTATCCGTTTAGTTTTTTGTTCAATCGACTTTGCAAAGCAAACTAAGGATTGATAGGGGCTCTTATGATATGAATTTCCTTAAACTAAGATTGATGTGGGTTTGGTGCTTGTTTTATGATCTAAATGATTTTATATTTAAGTTTTGTGACTCGTTGCACTTTATTCTGGATGTAATTGATGTTTGATTTGTTTAAGATTTGGATGAGGAAATATTGGTCTCTAATCTTCACATTGAATTGTGATTTCAATTCTTTTCCTGATATAACTTTTTTTTCTTGTTTGTTTTCCCCAGAGCCGCTTTATATAGATGATTTAGAAAATATGCTTGAACAAGCTCTTGAGTCTCTCAAAACCTGGGCTTTGGACTGCAGCATTGAGGAGGTATGCCTTCTTGCCTTTTTTTTTGCCTAGATTTCGTGAGATCATGGTAGTTCCTTGATCACATCTCTTCCTCCCCTAGTTTGGTGGAATCTTTTCTTTAGTATCCACTCCTGGTAGTAACCTTACATAAGAATGCCTATCATGTGCAGTGCTTATTTATGAAACTTAAAAATTACAAATGCACCTATATTTCTTCTGACATTATTTATCAGTTTTCTAACGTAGGATATCCCTTTATTTGAGATATTGGGATTTTTTGGCTGAAGGATTGTGACTTTAAAGATTTTTTATTAGTAGTAGCTTAAGGTTAATGACTTCATAGAGGGTTTTTAATTGATATAATATAAGAAAGAATGGGAATTAATGCCTAGGGGCTTTGGATAGTACTTATAAATATTTTTTTTTAATGTTTGGCTTAAGTGAGGCCTTATTGTGCCTGGATTTTGTATGTGCTCAGAATTCAAAGAAAAGTGAAAGAAGAAGAAGGATGAAATGAATTTTGATGTAGTCTCACCATCATAGAATTGATGGTATGCTGAAAATTTCATTTACCAAAGTTCATAATATTCTTCAGAAGCCTTGCTTTTTGTAGACGCAAAATCTTAGTAAGAGATGGGAAAATTAAAATGACTAACTAGAGAGGGAAATACTTCCTTATAATTAAGAAAGATTCAAAGAAAGCAAAAAAATGCAGTCCTTAAACTATGTTGGTTTTGAAATGTTCTTGAACAGAGACAGCAATCACTGGTTCTGCAGTTTTGCTCAATTAATTTTAGGGAAAATGCTTGTGTTGTTTGTGGAGTGCAAATGCCTAACAAAGTATATTTTTTTAGGTTTAAATACATGCAAATTATTAATATCAAATTAAGGATCTTTAGAAATTTAAACCTGGTTTGGTAATTTATCATTGACCATACTTCTTTAGGCAATTTTGATCAATTGGTCATGATTTTTGCAGTTTGAATGTCATTTTATTATATGCTTCTGTTATCTGATTAATTTTTCAAATGAGGGTAATCTGTCTTGTTGGTTTTTGTGTTTTTGCATTCATACCACACAGGTAGCTGAAAAATTGATGATTATGCATGAAGAATGTTTGGAAGGGAATTTCAAGTCTATTGAAAGCCTAAGGAAAGTTTCGGTTCCTCATGTCAGACAGGTATTCGTATATCAAACTCTTGGCCTAAATCATGTCCACTTCCTAAATCAAGTTCCTTAAATTTATATGACGGTCAGATCATAGAAATTGGGACAGTAGAGGTAGTATATAACAAGATTTTAAATATATAATTTCTTATATTATATTTTACAAATTTATGCCAATGACCTCTTGGGCCAAATGGCACCTCCATATAAAAATAATGGGGTGGTGGTGACGTCAGGGGTTCAAGTCTTATGGATTGCATTAGTTGCTTACTTATAAAAATACAATGGGCTGTCTATCGGAAGGAAATTGCACCCTTTTTTTTTTTTGGCTGCACTATTATATTAAAAAGCTATAAAGATATTATGGGGGGTTTGGACGTAGCAGATGATCCTTTTAAGGTTAAGAGAAGTAGTGCCTTCTGTGGTGTAATATCTGCTAGAGAATTTTTCAAATGGATCTGCCTTACAATATTAGACAACCTATTTATGCTGCGTGGTGAGAGTACTATTTCCTGTCTCAATTAGAAGGTTTGGTTAAGAAATGCCAGATTCTACCTATCATACAATTGGAACCTGATTCATCGTCTTATTATTATTATTTTGGATTTACTTGTAAGAGTCTATGCAGTGCCCTTTTCCCTTGAACGATAGCTTATTTTACTTTGTCGAAATCTGAACAGTACTATTAATAGTGTTTCCAGTGGATCTCCAAGAGAGTTGATAAAAACTTAAGCCCCTAACCCCAAGGGGGATTGGCTAGAGTGACTAGGGTTTTGGTCTTAGTCACATTCTCATCATGTATAATGTCCAAATTTTCTTGAGTGCAAACATATTCTTAGGGCCACGCCAACCGGCAAAACCAAAGTCTTCTTGGATCCGTGTAAAGGGCGTGCTTTGCATGGATCTGGGGTTTGCCTAACAAGGACGAGTACATAAAATGACCCTCCTTTTAAAGGGTGCCCCGCCATATTATTATTATTATTTATTATTATTTTTTTTTAAGTTGATAAAAATTTAAGCTTTTTTATGTAAGAAAATTTATAGTTGTTAGGTCTAGCATGTGAGCCATTATGTTGCTAGTGTTGCAGCGAGGGAATCAATGGTACGTATGGTGTTTTGTCAAAAATTGAGAAGCTGGAATGACAAATTTTAGATTTATAATTATCTCATTATTTTCGATTCTATACCAGGTTGTGAATGATGATTCATCGAATATGATGCTTGATGCACCAGAGTCACTGTCGAATTCAAGTTCTATAGATATGCCAGACAATGAACCTAGACCCAAGGTGGCAACTGAAGCAGAAGATGGATGGGTCCAAGTTGGACCCAGACGAAATAGGGGTAAAAGAAATTAGGTTGAGACAATGTACCGCAAATCTCTCCTTCCTTTTGCTACCCCTCACCAGAAATAGTATGAATGTATCGTAAAAATTTTGGTTTGCCTTGTATTGGCTTCGTTTTACAATGCTTTCTGGGAATGAGCAGCTTGAAATTATTGAAACTCGCCACCAACTTATGAGGTTCTTTTATGGAGGTTGCGCTTTGCATGAGTTTAGGATTTTACCCAACAAAGATACGAACAGGATGAAGAGGCTTTGCCTTAAAAAGATTCATCGTCATTAAAAAAAAAAAAAAAAAAATTGTTAGTATTGATAATATTTAAATGATTAAGAATTTTGTATTTTCTGTAAACACGTCAATTTTGTATTAAATGATTAAGAAGCCTTCTTTTTTTTTTTTTTTCCGCAACTAATGATAATTTACATGTAGATTCAATTAGAACGACCAATTAATGTCTTCCTAGGATTTCTAATATTCAATAAATAATTTTAGTGTATATTTCACGTGGATGTACTTTGTACTTTTTTTCCTCACTCCAATTATTCACTTTTTAAAATTCAACAACTCATTTGTCAAAACCACAAACCATATGAACTGAAAAATACTTATCCCTTGAAAAAAAATTGGCTCTTATCTTTTTATTTTTAAAATTTATCATTCAATCACATATTCATTAATAAATTTATTGATATAAAATATGATGTATCATTTCTCAAAAAACTTATTAAGGAAATCAACTATAACAAGTAGCACGGGTGCATGTTTGATAAGTGGCACGAGAAGTCATAATGGATAAAAAGTGAGATCGAATTTTGTCATTTCTGGAAATCACCGTTGGAGACTTGGAGTAAGTTCCGTTGGTTGGCGTGATTAGGTACTGTTTGGCTGGCTAAATTTTTGTGGAAACCCAACACTTAAAGCAGTTTAGTTCTAATAGGGAAATTAATTAATTTTTATTTTAAATTGAATTGAAAGAATTTTCTCTTTCCTATTAAACTAATAGGAAATGATCTAATTTAATTATTTAAGTTATATTTATACACTCACTTTTACGTGTGGTCTCAAACTCTCAATAGGCGATGGCCAAATTGTAAAAATATTAAAATAAAATTAGAAATAAATAGCGGAAATAGAGTTTAAACTTATAACAGAAGTCTTGAGTTTATATAAAAATGAAAATGAATATTTAATTTATATATTCTAAACAAAACCAACCAGAAAACACATGAGGCAAACTTGTTAGAAAACGCGGCTGCCTCATCGGCCTACCTTTTCGCTTTGCCCAATGGTTCCTTAAAGCACTTGTTTTTAAATGATCATCTTCTGCTCTGCCCCACCCCCATGGACTCTTCTCTAACCCATGTATTAAGAGCTCTCTTGGTCTTTCAAAGCACCGTTAATGAAGGTAGCCGAACCCCCTTGCTCTTCCGAAGTGTGCAGTAGTCTGTTAATAATTCTTCTTTTCCTTGTTCAAAAAACAAAAACAATTTTTGAGTTCAATGTCGTATTTTCTTACCGATTTGAAGCTACCATTTTTTAATCATTTTTTTCTCCTGATTTATGATTTTTATTTTTATTTTTTGTTCAGAGTTGATCAGGAGTTTGCATGTGTACCGATCGGAGGATGGGAAGGAAAATGAAGTTGAGAGGGAGTTTCTGTTCTCGCCCAGTGGATCATACATGGAAATGGAAGCTAACCCAGCTCTCATATCGCCCAAGTTTCGGGTTTCCGAAGTGTTTGAAGGGCTTGTGAAGGGTTTTTGGCTTTGCATTTTTGCATTTCATGCCGATCGCTCACCTCTCAGTTCATGCATTCCTTCTCTACTCTCAATCTCCAGGTACCCTGGCCTCCGAATTCTCTCTCTGCTTTTTATTTTTATTTTTTGAAGATAAATTTTATTATCTGTATGAATTTGAGGTTATTGATTGAATTAACTTAATGGGTTACTGTTTGATTTTTATGATATACACTCTAGGATGATTAATTTTTGACTTGGGCATGCAAGGACCGGTGTTTGTTAGATAAGAACAGCCGATCGATGATGTTACTGATTGAATACAAGTCCATAGAATGATGCATTTTAATCAAAAAGCCACTCTTTGGTGTCATAATTATTTGGTTATAGCTTGTCTCAGGATCATGTGCCATAGATTCTTGCTTTATAATTGCAAGAAGATTTGCCTGAAAGGTTTCCTTAAAACACTTTCCCAATAAGCTTTCCCTTTGTTGGCCTATCTTAGAATAGGCTGTTTGGGCAGGAAAATAAGCCATATATGGACCCAAATCTGTTTCAAGCCATCGCTTTTTGCCTTTTTCTCTCTTCTGAAGCCATGCCTTCACATAAATAGCTGTACTGATTACATTACTGGAAGTCACACTCTCAGTAAAGCAGGCTGCAGAGTTGTCTGCCATAAATGTTTCGTGATTTCTTTTTTCTTTTCTTTTCTTTTTAAAAAGTAAAAGAAAAATCTATTTAATTTTCCAAAATTTAGAAGTAGTGGAGATGCTTGCCTATGAAATTTATGGTCACCCTGTTTCTCCTTGGTGATGCTTGATGTTCTGAAGCAATCTCTCTTTTTATAACAAATTGTTGAGGCTTTTGGACCTAACTTTCTTTTGAAATTACTCAGAAATCCCAATCTGAAGTCAATACCAACATTGGCCGATGATCTTGAAATTATTTTTCAGTTGGGCGACAAAGAGCCATCAAAATATCCAATGAAGGAGAGTGATGATACTCACCATCAGTCAAGAAAAAGTATGCCCGCGCTTCATCAGGATCTGAACTGTCTTCCCATGTCTGAACTATCTGAAGATCAACAAAAGGAACACTGTTCACCAGGTTTAATGCATGTGCTCTGTGTCTTGTGTACAACATAAAAGAACATAATGCTTATCATTGACTAGCTTCTTCCTGCAATTGTGTTGTTGACTCCATTCAGCTCCTTTGTGAATAGGGTTGTTGTCCGAGGTTATATTGGAAGAAACAACAATTCCTCTCTGGACAATAATGGATAATGTTTCATTTAATTCTTGCCTTTTTGAGTTTAGAAATTGACTGAATTCTCCAAATTTGATATCTTATAGATAGGATGGAAGATTGCAGGTATTGCGGAGAGTAAGAAAAAGAGGGCAGCCAGTGAAGACGTTGCAAGAATTGCTCTACCCGATCTGGCCAAGTATTTCGATCTTCCAATCATCGAAGCTTCGAGAAATTTGAAAGTCGGACTTACAGTTCTCAAGAAAAAATGTAGAGAATTTGGTATTGCTCGTTGGCCACATAGGAAGATCAAATCCCTTGACAGTCTCATTCAAGATCTACAGGTCTTTTCTCTTATCCCTTGTTATTATTTAACTTTTGCTGCACTAAGTCATCCTTAAAAAATTTCCCCAAAATGAGGTTAAACTTTATTCACCCCTTTAAAAGGTGGAAGGACATGAGTAATGCTATGCAGTACCCTCCCCCAATTCCCTCAAAGTTTATGTGGCGTGATCCCTCATAACACATTTAGTGCATAAAGATTGGTCTTATGGTCGGAGGGACCATGCCACATAGGATTTGGAGATGGGGAGAATGATGAATAGAATTAATCTGTGCATGGCATACAGGCCGACTTTTTCTCCTAACATTATATTAAGCTTTTCTAGATACCAGATTTGCAACTTAAGCATTTACATCTGGTTCAATATTTTAACTATTTAATTTAAGATTTTTTTTTTTATTTTTTAATCTATTTTCACTATTTCCAAAGAGGAGAGGAAATAAGATATATATATATTTTAATTCATACATGCTGAATTGTTCAGTAGTATACGTGCATATGTTAATCAGCATGTATGCGATTGAGTGTGCGAGCACTTCCGCAAACACATCTGAAAATTATCCCTTCCTAAATATTATGCATGCATAGCTGTTAATCGAGCATCATTTACAGGAAGAGGCAAAACGCCAACAGCAGGAGAATGAGGCCGCAGCCATGGCAGTGGCAAAAAGGCAAAGGATGCTGGAGAGAGAAAAGGAAACTATAGAGAGAAAACCCTTCATAGAGTTGAAAAGTGAGACCAAGAGATTCAGGCAAGATGTTTTCAAGAGGAGGCATAGAGCTAGAGCTCTTAGAAATCATAGTCCATCAGTTTGAAGCAAAGTACATGTCACAAGAGTAGGACTGCAGGAGCAAGAACAAACCATATTTAATTTGTATAGAAGTTGGCTTCCTATTGGCACAGTTTTGCTTCCTATTGTGGTCTTTCCCTATCTTTTGTGGTTTGCCACCATGTGCGTTTACATGAGATTTTCAGCTCAATTTTTCTCTCTTTTTTGCCCCTTTTCTTGCCCCTATTGCATGATTTGTATGCAGTGGACTTTCATTTGGGTTGAACCTGTTCAACTGGTCAAGTATGAACCCAGTATCAATCCAATTATCCAAGTGCCCAACACAAACAAAGAAGCAAATCAATGAACGGCAGCAGACGCGGGAAACACCCATAAACAGAATATCACATTAACTAAAATTCAGAAGTCAAGATATAAGAGATAAGTCGAACAATGTTTCTACGCACAAATCTAGAAAGTCATAACACCAAAATGCACATAGAGACTGAAAGGAACATGCACATCTCATTGTTCTACGCACAAAACCTAGAAAGTTATAACACCAAAATGCACCTACATATTGAAAGGAACATGCACATCTCATTGGAACACCAAAAATAGATCACACTTCAGCATTAAATTCCCTGGCCAGAGTGCCTGATCACTGCCTAGATCTCGACTCAGCCCGTCTTGCTTCATCTGGTGTTGACGGGAACAACTCCACGTACCTAGATCCAATTGTCATCTTATCCTTGCACATCGCTTTCTTAGCCTCCTCTGAAGACGCAAACTCTACATATGCTTCTCCAGTAGCTTTCCCATCCGGGCGACACGCAATGTGTACCCTTTCTTCTATGAGCTTGAAATCCCGGAAAAAATCAACAATTTCAGCTTTCTTTGCAGAGAATGGGAGACCACGCATCTTCAATATTTCAGTGTATTCCAGCTGCTCCTTATCACTGAACCTCTTTGACCGAGATGGAGGAGGGCTTCCATGGTAGTCATTATCGTAAATTCCTTCATAGTTTACCTCTGCAGCAACAGCATTGTAATAATCCTGCCTCTTGCATCTGAAAACTTCCACATACCTCCGACCCATGTTCTGTCGATCTCTCTGTATAGCAAACTCAACCTGCATAGATCCCGCAAAGACAACAAATGCTTCTCCTGAGAACCGTCCACTCTTGTTAACCAGCAAAACATCCACGATGTCCAGTCCAGCAAAGAATTTGAAAATGTCAATGTCGGTGCAGTTGAAGGGAAGCCCCCTGAGCCGAACCACTGGAAAGGGAGGGGGCTGAAAGCCACCACCAAAGCCATAAGGTTGAAAGCCACTTGTGCTGCTGCTCACTGCGAAGTAGGGATTGGATTCCATCATTCTTTGTCTCTTTGAGCCGACCTCGTACCCGTCCGAAACCCCCCCGCTTCCCAACATTGCCCTTCAATTATAAATACCCACAAAAGAAAGAAAAAAAAAATCCCCCACTAAACCTGTTAATAAAACCAAACCCAACCCACGATTCCCTGACACCTAACTCTTTATAACTACATTTTTCATCCTCAAAAAAAAATTATGCTAGCTCTCTTTAAAACAACCAACATATAAACCCCACACACTCATCAAATCATAAGTTTGCATAAGCAATGAAAAATCAAGCCTCTACAAATCAATACTTAGCAGTGACACATCATCATTAAAGCATGACATACACAAATTGAACACGTTGACAATAATTATAAATTACAAAGAGTTAAAAGGTAATGAATTAAGCAGGAGTAAAAGAAATAAAAGAAGTTCACTTCCTAAGCTAATAAACTCCCACAGTTTGCATTAGCACACCCTAACTTCAATACTAAATACTAAATATTAACAGCAACTTAGAAAATTAAGAAAGGAACACATAGCATACACCAACAATTATAATAGATTCTGTTCAGAAACTAGGTGATAAACCAGTCGCTAACTCCTCCCCAGATGAGATGCTACATGGAGAAAGATTAAGTTCGCATTTGCCAAAAAAAGACTGAATTACATATTCTACATATAAAAAGTTTCAGTATGCAAAATTATTAATAAATTATTTTGAGACCTAAGACTTCTAAATTGCAATAATGCATGAAACACTGCCCACGATAAACATATCTCATTGTCAAAAAGGGTTATAATTTTACGCTGATTTTTGTAATTTGCATAACTTCTCAGGAAATCAAACCAAACATCATGATTTTTAATTGACCAAACACCAAGCGATTAAAATCCAGACAAAATTTTCTACTCTTTTTTATTTCTATTGAGAAAATGAAACTAAAACCAAAGGTTTCTATTACCTCAAATTCAGTTTCTAATTCATAAAACTGAAGCATCAAAAGCCCTAAATCCCACCCATCATCATTATCAAAATCAGATAACAAGATAGCCCATTATCAAACAACGAATTTGCGGCTTTGCCATAGCAAACGACAACACGAAGAATAAGAATCACGAGAAACAAACAGAAAACTATACAAACGAAGCATCGAAGAAATCAGATTTTATCAACTTACCCTCTCGATCCGTACATGGCTACGACGCTTTATTGGGCCTTCCGGAAGCGTTCGATCCTCTGAAGAAGAAAAAAGAAGACCTGAATGTTCAAGAAAGCAAAACCCTAACAGAACGTCGTCGTATAGGGAATGGAAGAGAAACCCCAACTCTCTATCAATATATAGTTCAATGCCAGTTCGTCCCTTCTGTGATATACATATATATATATATACTTCGTTCTTTTTGTTCCAAATTGAACTTGCGTGTAATTACTGAAATATCCTTGGAGTCAATCAGGTCAACTCATTATAGAAGCATGCTACTTTCGCAAATGTTTTTATTTTACAAAAATCTGAATTTAAATCCATTATTTGCGGTTTCAGATATTTGCTTAATTTTTTTTTTTTTAAAGATAAATGTATTTTTTGTCAATGTTTTGTGAGGTTTTGACAAAATAGTTCTCTAAATTTTAAAAACGGATCTACTTTTAGAAAACTTAACCGAATTTATTAATGTGTCAGGTTAGCACCAATCATAATGTAACACAAGACACTCACAAAGAAAAATATTCAAAATTTAAAATATATATAAAAAAGAAAAATAAATAAAGAAGGAGAATGGTGAAGGATTGTTGTTAATTTATGAGTTGGTAGGGACAGCCATAAATTGATCCATTAGAGCATGGTTTGGTCATTTCTTAGTTTTATGTAAAATAGATAAGCAAAACACTAAAAAATCATCTACATTGGATTATGCATCTAAGATGTAAAATACTTCTTCTTCTTTTTGGCATTTGTGGGACAATTAGGGGCATTGTTCACACATCCATCTCATTAATATATTATTTCTATCTTTTTCTAAAATTTTCTCCTACTGTTTCTCTCTTAGCATCTCTTTTTTTCCCAAAATTGAAAAATACAATCCTTAAAAAAAATGTAAATGATATAGATAAAAAAATAATAATAATTGGATGTATAGTGTCTTTTAAAATTCATTAATTAAAATAGATAAAGTGAGTTTTGATTAACCATTTTGTATAAAAATATACATAAACTATTGTGGATGCTCTTACCAATAAACGACGCAAGTGACTAGTGACTATGGAGAGCCATATATTGTTTCTTTTTTTTTTTTTTTTTGGTGATAACTGATGTATATTAAGTCAACTATACAGAAAAGTCTTATGTATAGAGGCCAACTAAAATTACATAAACAATAAAAATAAAGGACAGACAATTTAAACGAAAAACCCATCGACTAACGTTGCGTGTCTGAAATGACTTTTTATATCAATTACTTAAAAAAAATAAAAAATTATTTAAAATACGTCACATCAATCAACGTGAAATTGGTATGAAAAATAGCATTATTCATAATTAATGCATGAACCTTTCAATCTGCCTGAGTTGTTTTGTAACATCAACCATTGTTGGCCTCATCTCTGGATTCTCATCCATACATTTCAAGAAAAGCACCCGCACTGCTTGCAATTGTTGCTCCACACTAGCTCCTCCTTCCTCTGCTAGGATTGCAGGATCCACCATCTCACTTATAGTGCAATTTCTTATGTAATTAATCAAGCCATCTTCATGAGTAGTTGGTTGGGGAACATAACTACGTTGTCCTGTTGAAAGCACTAACAGAAGCATACCGAAGCTGTAGACATCAGTCTTCTCAGTTGCCCTGCTTGTAGCTAAATAGTCGGGGCATAAGAAGCCGTTGCTCCCAATTACCTCATCTTCTACGTGAGATTCGCCTTCGGGGATTTCTATAGAAAGTGAAAAATCAGCTAGTTTGGGAACATTATGTTGGTCTAAGAATATATTTCCCGGTTTAATATCTCTATGAATGATGGGTCTAGAGAAGGCAGTATGGATATATGCAATTGCATGAGCAATCTCCCTTGCAATCTTTAACCTAATCTGCCACGACATGGGAGGATGTTCCCGTGGATATCCGTAAATATCACTTTGATAAATTCGATTGGAAAGGAATCCATTCTCAGAAAATTCAAAAACTAAAGTAGGAAGTTGAGTCTCAAGGCAGCATCCCACCAGCAGAAGAACATTTTTGTGAGAGCTCATCTTTGCAGCCATGGCTATATCAGTGAAGGAGTTTGGAAATGTCGAGTCTTCTTCATACTTCTTAATGGAA
This sequence comes from Carpinus fangiana, assembly GCA_006937295.1. Lineage (NCBI taxonomy): Eukaryota > Viridiplantae > Streptophyta > Magnoliopsida > Fagales > Betulaceae > Carpinus > Carpinus fangiana. The sequence continues at coordinate 41,455,814 of CM017322.1, forward strand.
ACAATTCGGCCGTTGAGAGAGCCCTTGTACCATGTGTACCACCGGTTGACTTGTAGAACACAGCGCTGATCGTAGTTATTCGTTGCACGCCTGAGCTCTTCATATGAGAAGCTACGGATGGGAATAGGCTTGCCGTTGCAAGCGGCAACCAGCTTCTCGAGTAGCACGCCTCCATTCTTTAGAAACGCTTTCTTTCTCTCTTCTTTGGACCCACCCAACCGGCGAGTCCCAAAAAGTTTTATAGCCATTCTTTTAGCAAATAATCTCAGCTGGAATTAGACAATGGCCTAAACTTTAATACCCTTTCCCCGCCGGCCGTGATAGCAGAGGAAATTTCGTCGGAAGAAAGAGGAACCATCATTGCGGTTTCCGTGGGTCAAAAACCATTGGTTGAGCGGAATGTTCTACGCGGAGAGTCTATATTGTTTAATTTGTTTGTACGTTTCAACAACAATTGCGTATAAAATAGCGCCACCACAAGTAATAAAATCATCTATCGACTATTTTTATATATTAATTTATTTAATATCCACTTGTAACTCCTGCTTTGCTTAATCCCGGAACATTCTAACTTTGAAAATGTTATTAACATTTAACACAAGTATCCCTACCAACTACCATGTTCGCAAAGATACTTAAAGAATTAAAATATGGTTCTAAACAAAGATTTTGAATTAAGATTTCTTACTTGGTCCAACTCGCCACAACACATAAGAAAGAGGGGGAAAAAAAGAGAGCAACTTAACAAGCACCAGGGTCACGTGAAAGCCACTAGGTCGGCAAATAACTGTCTTTGGCCACTGAGATTGTTCAACCACTCTTTAATGGCCAGTTTGAGAATGGCCGAACCCAATTTAATGAAGGAGGCGCTCGGTTTGCCCATAGCAATGATGTGATCACATACTTATTTCATGTATATGTAGACTAGTTATCTGGGGCTGTGTATATGGCCTTTTACTAGAGGCTAATTTATTATTTACTACACTATCTGGATTTACATGCAGGCCAAATAACTAAAAAACAAAATAATGTCCATCGCTTCGTTACAGGAAATGGTTATGAAATTGTTTTCCTTCCTTGAAATTCAGAAAAACAAAACTTATATCTTTTCTGAGTGAGGAGATAGTAATCACAATAATCCTTTTTCTACTTGGAGAGTCGACAAACAAATTTGCTTACTCTGGTGGATATTATTAACCAAGGTATTATCCCAACCTGCAGTTACATTAGGAGACCGATCAGAAGCAATATTAGGAAGCCAAAATGCACTAGAATACAAGCTCTCTCTCTCTCTCCCTTCCTTTTTGTCCAATAAAAGAGTAAGACCCTAAACCTTTTAGGACTAGGTTCAAAGAAGATAGTTCTAACAGCATTACGAAATTACGTAGCTCCTTAAAGTACATGATTTCAAGCCCTAGGAGGTGTTCATCCCAGTACATCGATCAATGGTTACCACAATAACACGCACTTCATAGCTTTTCTGTTATCAGGTTGCACCAAGTGTGTTCTTTCTTGAAAAATAAATTTCCATGTAATTTTTCTACAAGATTTAAATCAATTTAAGATACACTACAGCCGGTATAGGAAGTGAGGCTCAGCCCACCCATTTCTCAATAGATGACTAGTGTAACAAATTTCCCATTCTCCACATAGGGCTTCTCATATAGAGGATATAAGCAAATAATAAGAGGAGAAAAAAAGTTAAAGGCTATTTACCATAACATTGTTGTTTACGGTACCTCCAGCCCTCCAAGATAACACCCTCCCTGAAAAGAAATATAAAAAGCAGACACATCAATAGAAAATACGACAGGAATATTCTGGATAGTTTGAATCATGCCTACCAGTGGAAGGACATTTGGAAACTACAGCATAATTTTATTAGGTAATTTTAAACAGAATGGTGTGGGTGGAAATGAAAATCTACATAAAATTTGGAGGCCATGTTGATAAGAGGTATTGTCTTGCGAAGGTTACCTAAATGATTAAACATCCATTAAGTGCAGAGTCGAATCAAAGGCTTTACTAACTTTCCTATAATATATATATATATATGAGAGAAAGAGGGGGATACCCACTTAATACCTGGTTCTGCACTACCACCTGTTGTTTGTCTACCTAGTCCATTCTTACATTAGAATCTGTTTCAGCGTAAAATATTTTTTTAACGTAAAATGTTTTCAACTGAAAACAATTTCTGGAAAACTACTATTTTTTTTTTATATTCAACCATCTCCTTGAAAATGTTTTCCTGAAAAAAGATTCTGCTGTTTGGTTTGCATTGAAAATGTTATCCATGAAAATATTTTCCGCTGGTAGGAGTGGCTCCAACAAGGGTTGGTGCCTGCGAGAGAGGGGCTGATGCCTGGTGTGTGTCATAGTGTGGGTGTGTTCGCTAGACGGGAAGATTTGAAGAGAGAGTTGTGTGACAGAAAATGTTTTACGCCTTAAAAAAATATAAACCATTTTACAGAAAAGAAAGGGTGTTTTATGGTGTACCGAATTTTTTTAACAGTTGACCGTGTTTTCCAAGTGAAACCAAACACCGGGAAATGTTGAAAATGTTTTACCAAAAACGTTTTACGTCGAAACAAAAGGAGTCTTAGTTTAGAAAAGCATGTCATAAGTTGATCAACAACTACAAGTATACAGAGCAAAACTGCAGGGGCAGAAGCAAACATAGTAAAATGATTAAGGGCAAGAAGCATCACCAAAGGGTTGCACAAGTTGCTGAGATATGGTGGCAACGGGAACCCTCCAAAACCAGCAAATGAGCACAAAATAAGTCAAAACCTACAAGACACGAACAAATCAATAAACTCTTTGGAACTCAACCAAGGGAACAAAATAACTTGACAAAACCTCAAAATACTCATAAATCACCTTAGAAAGAAACAGAACTTTCAGATACAAATCATATGACATTTTCATTTCCTTGCTCTCTGATTCTTGATCTGGAAATCAGTTAAGTGTCAGAAGCATCCATTTATATGGGGGAAAATAAACTAAAACAAATTAACATAACCGCATAATTTCAAACCTGGAAGACATGGATGGCAGAAAAGAAAGCAGCAGGAATTAATAATTTCAATTGAAATAGGAAATAAAAAGATAAAGCCCAAAAACATCCACAAAAAGGATCTCCTAAGGGTTTTTTTTATAAAAAAAAAAAAATTAAGGCTGGTTTGCATAATGGCAGTGTGAAAGCTACATTAGACATAAATGAATTATTTGAATAACAGTTGACACAATAAATCTAAAGGAAGCTAGTAGGCTGAAAACTCAAGACAATGAATGGCATAACGACTAAGCAGCAAATAATTGCCATAATAGCACAATTGATCATTCAACAAATTAGATTCAATACAACTTTATAAATTGTACATGCTGACAAGTGCTAAACTTAGTAAATATATGTGAATGAGTTGAGCTGCAAATTGCCTCACAATTTGCAAATTCCTTCTCCTTGGCAGCTGCTAACCTCCTAAGTTTTGCAGCTTGTGCGAATGTTGATGGCCTACAATCAACAAAGAAGTAAATCATATGGTCATGTTGATATTAACATAAGACTCTTTGAAAGGTAAATTGATATTTATGACCAAAATATTCCATTAAGTTCCACCATTGATGTTGCAAGCATGCTTGGCAGACTGCATATGTTTAGGAAAAAGCGCAGGTGATGAATTTATTTAAAATTGTTTCATCAAAGACAATTTGAAAGAACCAGAGAGAGAGAGAGAGAGAAAGAGAGGGGGATAGAATGTCCTATTCAGGTAAGAATATTATAGTAGTCCGTCCAAATTCTTCCGATGAGATCAATAGTATTAATCAACATAATTAGATTGCTCAATTCATCCAAAATAGATACCCGACAAGCATAAGTTCTTCTTAAAAGCAGATTTAGTTCTAGACATAATCTACTACTACTCTAGGGTCCTCATTGGGCAGCACGGTTTAAGTGCATTACAAGCTTTTGGAATAATTACAAAAATCGCATGACACATATTAATATACCACTAATGGTTAAACATCACAAAAATATATATATATTTTAGGCTTAATCCGAGTTTTGATATTAGTGCCCCTACTAAGGGTGCAAAAATAGACGAACAAACTCCACCAACAAGAGAAAGGCAATGCAAGGATGATTAGAAGTGTTATATCCCAATGGCAACAATGTCAATCATGACAAAGGTACAAGCAGCAGGTCACAAATAAGACACAAATTTTATATTTAATTTGAGCTGGCATTTACTATCCATGAGACATTTCAAAGTACAGCTGTCAATTAACACAAATTAAACCCAGAGTTAAACAGCACATGCCTAAGGCTTTTCAGGCAAACATACAACTAAATCCAAAGCTAATCGTATCAAATAAGAAGATACTAACATCGCAAAAACATGAGTGTAAATGCCCATGAATAAAACAAACTTCCATATGATGGATTTAGATGGAGAGGTGAGGGAAGACACTTCACATAAACCTCTAGAATCACTCACTGTGACAAGGAGCTCGCTTCTTTCAGTAGTTGATTTATCTCTCCAAGCAACTGGATTACTACTGTACTCTTGGATCCTTTCTGAAAAGAAACCACGTGACCTAATAAGAGTTTATTTATGAACGGGAAACTTAAGTAGAAATCAACTTCATGTGCCTCAATGCCGATTTTATACTAAGAATAATAAATTTCAATTACTCAAAGAAATTTACGACCTTAAAAATATATGTCCAAGATATCCAATACAGGAGTAATCTCTTGTTCCTGTGCAACAGATAATTATGGCCTGGGGAACGAGCAGACCAAAATCTTTACCTGAGAAGACCAGCATACAATTATTGCAGTTAACAACCATTATCTATATCTATATCTGTATTTATATACGTCTTTCTATTTATCCATCAAACGATCTATCTATGAATCCATCAATCGTAATTTCCAATGCTCGACCTTTCAAAAAATTACAAAATAACCTAAGATTCATGGACTGAGTTTCATTTAAGCTTCTCTGTTAACAGTATATTTTGGTTTAAGGCGAATTTTGAAAAATAATGATATAAAATCAACCAATTTTAGAACAACATTCAATCCTATAGAATTCAAAATGTGCCACAGATTCATACAAACTATAAAGTATCAACTACCATACTTATCAAAAAACTATACTGATTCCTAAGCAATAATGCGACACCACCTCCACTCGCAATCGTATTCCAACTCACAGAAATCACACGACAATATTTGAATCTTCAATTTATTAGCGCACAGGAATCGAATGAAGCTCGGAATTTATATGAACGTACCTTTTTTAAGTGTTCGAGCCACCTGGAGAGGAGATGGAAGCTGATAACGACCATGAAAATTAGTGGAGCTGTGAGCGAGCCTCGGTGCTTTAGGGTTTCTTCTCCTCCCATATCTGTCTGTGTCTCTCTCTCGCGCGCGCGCTCGATCCTTCGTTGTTCTCGGCGTGACAAAGGAGCGACTGTGGCTAGCAAACCGGTTAAATGCTTGGGCCGAGCCGTAACTGGAATCTCATGGAGCGGGTTAGCAAAGGTTAAGGAGTCCAAGGCTTGGCTAGAAGCCCGGTCCGTCTACGATGCAGATTTTGGGCTGAAATGTGAGATCAATAAGACGGGTACCCTATCTCAAAAAAACAAAACAAAAATAGAGGCGTACCCCATTTCACTTGTTTTCGTTAATTAATCAAGTAGGAATAATATTAATAATCTGAAGAGTAAAATTGGAACTTCAAGATACATGTTATTCATTTTATTCCACTTAGTGCAACTAACATGACTCCCCAAAAAGTACAATGCTCTATGAATCAAGATTTACTCCTATTGCCTTTCAATTAAATGTGAAATTTGTTATTGCATAGGTAGGTGATTGGTGAATGCTTTTGCAACCTTATCTTTATTTGCAGGGTGGCACTAGGGGTGTTAAAAAATTAGGAGTGAAATTTAAAACCTTCTAATCGCATCTACTAATTGCTTTCAAAGTGGTTAGTGGATTTTGAAAAACCGCCTGACCGCTAACCGCCTTTTTTAAAATATAATATATATATTTCATATAATAAATAACAATAAGTTATTGTAGCCTAATGATTATTGTGCGCCTCTTTTACTCAGGAGTCCCGATTTCGATTTCCCTCACCTTTGACTTTTGTTTGAGTTTTATATTTTTATTATTTATATAATATAGAAATGCAAAACGACGTAATTTTGCACTTCTATATATTCATTACTTCCTAACCCAAAACGATAATTTTGTTGTAATTTTATTCGTATGTTATATGTTGTAGAATGTGACCAACAAGATTTTGGTATAATGGTCCAACATATAATGCTCACTTTAAAGTTTAAACCAACAATTTTTAATGCTAAAATGGCCAAGAAAGAGGGAAAAAAAATGTTTAAAGTGAACAAAACAAGGGTTTAAAGTGAGCCCAAAAGGGCCAAAACCGGCAAAAAAAAAACCAATAAAAAGCGGTTAGTAGATTCTACTAACCGCTAATCAGGCGGTTAATCGCTAGCGGTTAGTAGATTCTACTAACCGCCTAGGCGGTTAGCGGTTAGCGGTTTTAGCCACTAACCGCAACCGCTATTTCACCCCTACAAAAAATATCAGGAAACCATAACCGAAACCGAAAAATCGGGGACCCGGTTTCAGTATCCGGTGTTTGGCACTCAGTTATTACTAGGTACCGTATATATATATATAATTATATATTAATATTTTTTAGTTCAGGTTTAGTAAAGTCTTCTTTAGGTACCTAATTTAAAATATTTTTTAGGGCATTTTAAAAAATTGGATTTTTATTTTTAAGGCCCATATAAGCAAAAATATTGATTTTTTAGGATTTTAGGATTTTTTTAGGTTTGTTTTTAAAATTATTTTGAACAATCACAACAGAGCCCAGTTAATTGGAACAAAAAGGCTAATAGATTTTTTAAAAATTGGCCAAAAGTATGCAAACAATTGGGCTTATTTTAGGCCCAATACTTAAAATAAGCAAAAAAATACAATATTTTTTAAAAACCGGTTTCCCGGTCCGGATAACCGAGTACAAACTGGAATTGGCCGGTTAACCGGGGTACCCCGGTTCCGGTTCCTAGTTTTGGCAAAAAATTGTGTTGACACCCTAGGTGGCACACACAATGGGCAAGTTTGCACTCACGGGTTAGGGCATCCTAGCTCATGTGTGCATGGAATTACTACAACATTCATTGCATCTGCTCTGTACTGAAAACCTGTAGCCACAACATTTAGGGATTAAGAAATAGACAATTTCAATCTTTATGTTGTGAAATATATGGATCCAATTAATGGTAAACAATAAAACAATTGAAATAAATGATAACTTCTTACAAGAGGCAATGACCAAGAGTGCAACCAAGAAAGCCAATTTGGGTTTTGGGCGATAAATACAAGTATGATTTGTGATAGATTTAGTGTTATAATTATGCAACTTAAGTAGCTTTCTCTACTACCTTACAATTATATAGGTGAAACCAAGTGATAAATTCGTGTTGAAAGTTTAAGATCTCAAATGAATGAAGAAAGTTCAAGATCTCATTTGGTATTCTCAATTGTTATTGAAAGTACCATTGATATATATATATATATGAGAAATTTACAAGCTAAGATCCCTTAAGTTGATAATGTATTCAAACTCACAATCAAACTTGCCATTGAATCCTCAAACACGTCTTCTTGGGTAGCACTGCCACCAAATACATGATTGTATATATGCTGTTTGACTTTATCATCTTTCAATGGATGTTCAACTGTAAACTCATCAATCCCTAAGGGGTACCCTTCCCCTTTCCCTTGTGTGGACATGTAAAAAAAAAAAAAAAAACTGTAAACTCATCCAGATTTGTGAGTACATCTCTTTCTTTTTCAGCAATCTCTTTCTCATTAAGAGGTCTTAATTGACAAAAAACTCTGATCTTGTCTTTCATAAAATGTATCAAAGGGACAATATTTTGATCATGTCATTTATAAAGATTCTTCAAGACTAACAAAAATAAAGACCAACACATCAAATGCTGTTGAAAATGCACTTCATTAAGAAGGTTTTGGAAAATGCCAACCTTCAATAATATTAAAATAACGCTTTCTTAAAACTTGTTCCTCCTTATAAAAGCACTTCCAACTCAGCAAATTAAGCCCCTTGTATCTTTAAAATGGCAGCAGTTTGCTCATTCTTTCTATCGATGCCCTAAATTCAAGTAGAAAGTAATAAGCAAAATGTACTCCATTGAAAATACATTCATTTTGAAGGTTTTGGAAAATGCCAACCTTCCATAATATTAAAATAACGCTTTCTTAAAACTTGTTCATCCTTATAAAACACTTCCAACTTAGCAAGTTGAGCCCCTTGCATCTTTAAAATTGCAACCATTTGCTCATTCTTTCTATCGATTTCCTAAATGCAAGTAGAAAGTAATAAGCAAAATTTACTCCATTGAAAATCCATTCATATCAAGGTCTGGAATATCGTGATGCAATTAAAGTAGAAATTGAGACATAAAGCATTAGGAATAAGATGAAAAGTATAAAACTTCTTTCAAAAAAAAAAAAAAAAAGACCAAACTATATATATATGTATGTATGTATGTATGTATTATTCTAACACATATATCAATGGTACTTTCAATAACAATTGAGAGTATCAGATGAGATCTTAAACTTTTTTCATTCATTTGAGATCTTGAACTTTCAACGTGAAATTAGTTGGTTAGGGTTAACTTATATATATATAGTCAAATTTTAATTCATAATTTTGTCTTTTACTTTTGTTATTACAATGCAATATTTGATGCAATTTGTTGTAGATGGGTATAATGTGTGCATATATATATAGGGAAAAATATAAAAAAGCCCCCCAAACTACTAGCCGTTTATAATATAGCCCCTCAATGTTTAAAAAATAATAAAGTAGCCCTCCAAACTACCAAAATGCAACAAAAATGCCACTTATTTTTTTATATTCCTATAATACCCCCATTCTTTTAACAAATAAAATAATAAAATAATTGTAAAAAATAAAATAAAACAATTTTTTTAAAATACAAAAATTATTTATTTATTCCAATAAACTTTTTTTTTTTTTTTGTATTTATTAGCCCATTGGCTTTTTTGTATTTAAAAAAAAAAAATTGTTTTTTTTTTACAATTATTTTATTATTTTATTTGTTAAAAGAATAAATGTATTATAGGAATGTAAGAAAATAAGTGACATTTTTGCTACATTTTGGTAGTTTGGGGGCTACTTTATTTATTTTTTAACATTGAATGGTTATATTGTAAACGGTCGGTAGTTTGAAAGGCTTTTTTATATTTTTCCCATATATATATTATTCTAACACATATATCAATGGTACTTTTAATAACAATCGAGAGTATCGGATGAGATCTTGAACCTTTTTCATTCATTTGAGATCTTGAACTTACTGCACCAAATACTGCATTGTAATAACAAAAGTATTAAAATTCGACTATATATATATTATAGTTGAATTTTAATTCATAATTATGTCTTTTACTTTTGTTATTACAATTGAAGTATTTGGTGCAATTTGCTGTAGATTGGTATAATGTGTGCATATTTGCTTATGGTCAAATTAGTTTTGGAAAGACATTAAAAATATATGGATCTGAAAACAATCATGGACTTACTCTCCCAGCTACGACATAATTATTTAAAATTATAAAACGAGATGGCAACAAATTCTCATTTTCATTGAAGGTAGTTTTTCCCAATGCCATATATTGAACTGTTATTACAACTTAAATTATTTGTTCAATAAACTTTTGCATAAATTGTATGATTCAATTTATTTAGGAGTTTGAATGTTACAACCCTCATTCAAAATCAAGTTGTAGTTGCTCTCTTATTGTTCATCATCTGCATGATAATGTTTCTAATTAGTTGTCAATCTGTATGATTTGTATATATTGCATTAGAATTGACATCGATCTTATATTAATGCAAGCATATATGGTGGAGTTATACCAAGATACACTTATAGATATTCTTTTGCCAAAAAATGCTAAACGCTTAAGATTGGATATCAAGAAAGATTTAAAGGTAAGTGTCGTTAACCAGTGCCCTTGTGATTTATATTTCTATGAGAAATATTATATTTGTTTTAATCTATTAAATGGTTAATGTTATCATTTAATGATTGGCTCAATTAATTGATATCATTACCCTTAAGAAACTACTCTTGATATACAAGGTATTTTGTGATGTTAGGGCATGATATCTATATAAAATGTGACTGTTGTATCAATTTCAACATTTGAGGAATTGTGGAGCATTATGCACTAATAACATCCCCAAGTGCTGAAAGTGATTCATTGATACTTTGAGCTTCCTTAAGTTGACTACCAAAAGAGCCTGATTTCTTCACTCTTTCTGAACTAGCAAGACCCACAAAACTTAAACTGCATATACTTTGTCTTACTCTTTTGTCATTCAATGTTACGAAGGAATAATTTAAGTGTGTGATGATGTAGGCAGTGAGATTGAAGCCTTGTCTTGGTTACTTGTTGAGTTATTGTCTTTTTATTTTGGGAAAACTTCACTGAAAACTCCCGAACTTTTACCTATTTTGAAATACCCCATAAACTTTAAAAATTATCAATTTAGTCATTTGAAATTTTAATTGCTCTCAATTTGGACCTCTCCGTCAATTTTAGATGTTAAAAATACAAAAAAAAAAAAAAAAAAACCCAAATATTCATGATTTTCATTTTTTTTAAAAATAAAAAAACGTTTTGGAAGTTGAAATTTTATACATAAGTTAGGGGTCTAAACGTCATGTAATGTTTAAAATTTGACAGAGGGGTCTAAATTGAGACTAACTGAAACTTCAAGGGACTAAATTGAGAGTTTTTTAAGTTTAGGGGGATATTTCAAAACGAGTAAAAGTTCGGGATTTTTAAAAAAATGTTTCTCCTTTTATTTTTATCTTTTTAGTGTTTGACCATCAAATGATTTCACATGCGGTTAAGTTTTGTGGATCTTGCTAGTTCAAAAAGAGTGAAGAAATCAGGCTATTCTAGTAGTCAACTTAAGAAGGCTCAAAGCATCAATAAATCACTTTCAATGCTTGGGATGTTATTAGTGCATTCTATTCTGGTGGTCAACAGATACCTTACAGGAATCACAAGTTATGTTAATGAGTGATTCACTTGGTGGTAATGTCAAAAAACTCGTGTTCGTAAATGTATCACCAGCTGAATCAAACTTGGATGAGACATGCAATTCCCTAATGTATGTTTTCCGCCTGTATTACCTTTATGTCTATTATTTACTTTATGATACATATTGTTCAAATCTGCTCTTTAATACATCAAATTATGATTTCCCTGATTTCTACACTCGTATATATAGAGAGGGGGAGATAGATTAGTAGAAAAATCAAAATCAAATAGAGGAGCGAAAGGTAAGGGTTTTCCGTGTGTATATAAGCAAACACAATCACATACGATTGCGAAAATTAGAGCAAATTGGAGAGGAAGATAGAGCAAATTGAAGAATTCACGGAGCACCTGAAGAATTCTCTGAAAAATTTATTGAAGCACCTAAAGAATTTGTGGAACTAGAACATTTTTTATTTTTTTGGGTTTTAGAGATTGGGCGCTAAAAAGAGTCTTTGTTGCCATCTCGCCTTATACTTTTAAATAGTTATGCTGTAGCTTGGAGAGTAAGTCCATGATTGTTTTCAGATCCATATATTGTAAATGTCTTTCCAAAACTAATTTGACCATAAGCAAATCTGCACACATTATACCAATCTATAGCAAACTGCACCAAATACTGCATTGTAATAATATAAGTAAAAGACATAATTATGAATTAAAAGACATAATTATGTATATATATATATACACACATATTATTCTAACAGACATATACATAACCTTAACCAACTAATTTTGCGTTGAAAGTTCGAGATCTCATATGATACTCTAAATTGTTATTGAAAGTACCATGGATATACGTGTTAGAATAATATATATATGCCTTTTACTTTTGTTATTACAATGCTGTATTTGGTGCAGTTTGCTGTACATGGGTTTCAGGGGTGGCCAAACCAACCCCAAGGGCCTGGGGGTGGTTTCATCCACCCCCTACGATCGATATGGAGGTGGTCGAGCCACCCTCATGTCAGGTTGTGCTTAATCGCGTCGGGTCATAACCGGGTCAGACACGAACCCGACACGCCAACCCGATTTGCCAGCCCTACCCATTACTCAGCATTGGTGAAGATAGGTAAAGTCCATATATCCCTCTCAAACTATCACGCAATTAACAATGTTCCTTTCAAACTACTAAAACATTGCCAATGTCTCCTCCAAGTTAGCAAAAGATAAAAATACCCCTCTAGATTTCAATGCTTAGGCCGAGCCGTAATTGGACTCTCATGGAGTGGGTTAGCAACAGTTAAGGAGTCCAGGGCTTTGCTAGAAGCCCGGTCCGTCTACAATGCAGATTTTGGGGGCTATAATGTGAGATCAAATAGAGGCGTACCTCATTTCACTTGTTTTCATTAAGTAAGAATAATATTAATATTCTAAAGAGTTCAATTGGAACTTCAAGATATCTGTTATTCATTTCATTCCACTTAGGGCAAGTAACATGACTCCCCAACAAATACAATGCTCTATAAATCAAGGTTTACTCCTATTGTCCTATAATTCAATGCGAAATTTGTTCTTGCATCTGTAGGTGATTGATGAAGGCTTTTGCAACCAAATCTTCATTTGGAGGGTGACACACACAATGGGCAAGTTTGCAGTAGCATGGGTCAATGCATCCTATCTTATGATTGCAATGGATTACTACGACATTCCTTGCATCTGCTTTTAACTGAAAACCTACAACCGCCACATTTGAGAAATAAGAAACAGACAATTTCAATTATACTTCAACAACTAGTCTATTTATTCTCACATATTTATGTTGTGAAATATATGGATCCAATTAATGGTGAACAATAAAACAATCGAAAGAAATGAGAATTTCTTACAAGAGGCAATGACCAAGATCGCAACCAAGAAAGCCAGTTTGAGTGAAGACTTCTCCATATCTCTCGGCTTGGTGAGTACAAGTATGATTTGTGATGAATTTAGTGTTCTAATTCTGCACTTTGAGTAGCTTTCTCTACTGCCTTACAATTATATAGGTGAAACCATGTAATAAAAAAGGTTCAGAAAATCTAGCAATATTAAATTTGGATTTTGTTTGTTTTTGTAACCATTAAATTTGGATTTTGATATTAGTACCCCCATATCCAAAAGTTATTGCCAATAATTTTTATTTTATTTTTAAAAAAATATATATTAATTTTTTTCCAAAATAATGAGTTTTTCTTAATTGGGTAAACTTTATTTGGCGTGGACGTGCATTTTGGTAATTTGCTCCAAGGTTAACATGATAACTCTCAATTAGAGAATTTAGAGGAAGTAAAAGTCATCAGGTCCGTTTTGTTTCACTCTTTTATCTCAAATATTGTCGAATCACAATAGTTTTATTCCAAATTGAAAATTAGTTAAAATAAATAAATAAATAATAATTCCAACATAATAATTTTTACAAGCTTTTTGTCGAATCACATTCCAAGGTAGGTTCCTATAGATAAAATTAGTGGACCACACCACCAATTTTATCCGAACTAAAAAATAGCAAGGTCACATTTCCTTGATGATTGACCAGATGAACTTTGCAGTGGACCTCGTGGCTCACAAGAACAGAACACAAAACATATTATACACTGGACCATTGCACGATCTTGTCAATAAAGTGATTGATGGGGACCGGACCAAGCAGAATAATAATACGTACATTACTGCAAGGATAATGGGCCAACCGACCCAGTTGTGTACTCTATAGTCTATCCCATAGGGTATACTCGGTCCCCACATGGCCCCTTGCTTATTTCGCTAATAATTTTTATAGGCTGATAACCTATAAAGTTAAGTTGGTCAAGGAAAATTGGGGGGGGGGGGGTGAATATACCCGACCATCCAAAAGCCCATAAAGCTATTATCTCAAAATTCTTTGGGCCCAATGGCAACTGAATTAGTGATTGTCGAATAGCCCATTTAGAGCATTCACATCTGAATTAATAAAATAATATTTTGATTATTTTGTTAAGCCATAGTGTTAATTAAAATCACTTTTCATCCTGCTTGTTTTGCTGAGGAGCTATAGTGTTACTATAACTCAACAATATATAATTTTATTAATAACTCATCTAAATAAAAATCATTTAAACTTTTATCTTCTTCCTTGTAAAACTACATGAAGAATAAAAATAGTAAATTTTAAATAATATATTAAAAATTGATAGTTAAAATGCTGAGTCGAAGAATTATATTATAATTCCATTGAGTTCAATTCTAAATAAAAACTAGCTAGACTCAAACCTTATCCTTTTGTCACAACCATCTCCATGCTCCACTAGGATTGTAAAAGACATGAATATCCCATTCAAAATCTAGATAATTGAAGGTTTCATAGTTATCACATTTTGTAAAGGGAGTGATGCTATTCTTCATAGTGGCCGCTTGAGAAGTATTTAGATTTGTTTTTTAAAAAAGAATTTTGTAAGTTGTTTGTTGGGGGGGGTATACATTTAAAAATTTATTCGGATAAGAGAAATTTATAGAACCCAAAACCAATTTAAAATTTTAGCCAAGTTGTTACATGTAATGATCCTTAAATCCCAAATGTACATAGCACAAACAGTCCAATTATAAATATCAAGCCAGCAATTTGACATAATTAACCTTCAAGGCAATTATATCTTATATCAGCAAGGCAGGCCGCAGAAACATCAATCAGTCTGGGTGAAGTGTGTAGCGCATTTTAATATTTTATTTATTGTGGGTCCTTGATGAGTCCCAACTACCACCCCTCGGAGAGTAGTAGCGTAAAAAGGGCTAAATTTGTCATTCCATTGCACAAAGAAGCCCACGTGACTAGTCCGTGAGTTGAGCCAGCGATCTTTTAGAAGAAACACACAAGAAAGCACAAAGAAGCGAAACAAAAGAGATAGAGAGCGAGGGGAAAGCCAATAGAATGAGAGCACAGGAATAGACACGGATAGATGAGGTGGCAAAAGATTTTTGAAATCCCGCCTAAACCCGGACTTCAATTCGTTCGTGATTCAATTTTAATTTTCGTTGGGTTTTTTTTTTGGCACGCCTCTCTGAAGCCCCTTCTTATCCCTCTTTCTCTCTCACACACACATACCCACCACACCAGCAAAGCAAAAGCGTATATCTCTCTCTCTATTATTCTCTTTGCCTCCTTTGTTATCTTCTTGGAAAACCCTAACCCTACAGGTAAATATCGCCGACCCTGACCGAGTCCCACCGGTTTTTGCTGGTTTTCGACCGATTCTCACTGTTTTTCGACGTTTTCGTGCAGAAAGTCGCTATGAAAGGTGGTAAAGCTAAGGCCGACACCAGAAAAACTGACAGCAGGTTAGTTTTTGTGGTATTTTTATTTATTTATTTATTTTTTCATTTTCGAACCTGTGTTTGCGATTATTTGATTTGGTGATGACGATTCAGATCTTAGATCTCTTTTTGTTTCGAATGTAATTGTTTTGCATATTTTCTGAGCGCCTTGGATTTGTTGGTAGGTTGAGGAGTAAAACTGCTGCAACGGGAAAGAAACCATCGAAGAAAGCCGCAAAGGATCCAAACAAGCCGAAGAGGCCTGCGAGTGCCTTCTTCGTTTTCATGTATGAATTCTAAATCTCATTCAAGTGCTTACAGATCCGTAGTTTTCCCATTTTTCTATTAGTTGACTTTGGCTTCCTTTTAAAAAAAAATGTTTTGATTTTTAATAATTGTTTCTCAATGAATAAATAAAGGGAGGAGTTTAGGAAGCAATACGCCAAAGAGCATCCCAATAACAAGGCTGTGTCCGCGGTAACTAATTTCTCTGACTCAGATCCACACGTTTTTATTTATATTGTTCTCGATTATTTTTTAGCTCTATTTTTAATTATTTAAATTAATGCACATTTTATCTTTGGAAATGAATAAATATTAGGTCGGTAAAGCTGGTGGTGAAAAATGGAAATCAATGTCTGAAGCTGTGAGTATTTTTCTTTTTCGAAATTAATGGATTTTTTTTGTTTTAAAAATAAAAATCTGAGCATTAAAATCAATCGCTTATTGGTTTCTCTACCAAAATTTCAGGACAAAGCTCCTTATGTAGCCAAAGCAGAGAAGAGGAAGACCGAGTACAACAAGACCATGCAGGCTTACAATAAGAAATTGGTAAATAAATGTTCCTTGATTAAATCACTGCTTTTTTTCTTTTTTCTTTGTTTAAATTATAAGTCTATTGAAGATTTTGTTTCTATAATAACTGTTTGATTTTTTTTAAAATATATAAAAGGCTGAGGGAGGAAATGGTGCGGATGAGGAGTCTGACAAGTCCAAGTCTGAAGTGAACGATGAGGATGAAGAGGATGAGAGCGGAGAGGTTGTTTGTGATAAGTCTTTTTCACCATTCAATTCTTTAGCTCTATGCTTTTTTTTGTTGTTGACAGTTTGTTTGTGGTTTTTGTAGGAGGAAGATGACGATGACGAGTAGATGGAAAGCGCGGGGGATGAGCAATTGGTGTATTGGTTGCTTAGGACTACTTGCAGCTTCAGATTCACTCTTTTGTTTAATATCATAAAATAGCTACTTTTTTTTTTTTTTTTTTTTTAATTTCCTTTAATGGTAGAATTAGATTAGAAAAAGAAGGGATTAGTTTCAGGATCTTCCTGTGTCCCATGTGGTTCTGTACCTAATCTTTTCATCCTTCAATGATTTAGCTTGAGATGTTGCCTTCATGCTTTAATCTTTGTTTTTACTATTTCGCTGTTGATCTTCCCGCACTTAATGATTTGTGGTCATGTGCTTTTGGAATATCATGGTGGGTTAGATTAAGACCTTCGGATTATTGGACCACTTAATCATGCGTGGAACTTGATAGGGGAGCTGGGTCCTGATGCTGTTGACAAAATTTGTGGGTTGTTCAGGCTTTGTTGCGTGAAAACTTGAACGGTTTTGCTAACTTTTTATTGCCCAATATTGGCCTTCTTTTTTTCAAATGACCTGGAACCGGCACTCTTGGGGAAATAGACTTTGGATACACGACTTGTAAATCAGGGAAACTCTTCTTGCGTAATCAATCACAAGATGTTTGGGGGGAATTACAGGTCATTCCGAGCCCCCCTCTGAATGCTTGGCTGCAAAAAGGGTTCGTGGAAGCTACCCAAGTGATGGGATCATTTATTTTGTGACAAGATGTTTTTGTTAGGCTACCAATCTCTCTCACTAGTTTCTTTATTGGCCTGAAGCAGGAGCGATGTCTTGAGGAGGTTTGGCCATACACTGAAGATCATACTGATATTTAGAGTCCTTGGCTTTGGCCGAAGGGATCGAAGCTAGGCGAATCTTGATGATGCGGTCAACGTAATGGGAAAAATAACTCAATATTTTGTGGCGTATTTTCAACTCAAGATACGTCGATAACCCCATAATCTGAGGTGAACGTAAAAGGGGATTTTATATCAATCAGGGAATAGTAAACTTAGGGAAATACTGAATAGCCAAGAAAATAGCGTTGAACCTTTCGTTTACCACTTCATACTCGTGAGGGTGAAAATGCCAATGAACCCAAAGTTCGTTGGCCATCTACGCCTTTGTTAATAAACGACCACAAAAAAAAAATAAGAGAGGCTAAACTCGTTGATACACCGATGCCTTGGCAAATTAATAAAGTGAAACATATATCACCGACTTTTATTCGGATTAAACATATATATATATATATATAATTGGTTAGCCATCATCCTATATTCCTATATTTATGTAAGATTTATGCTTTACTCATCTGATCATAAGTGGTGCGACTAATACTATTTCGGAAGTTCAGTAAAAGTGACCAACTAACCTTTTGAGGTTNGGCAAATTTATAAAGTGAAACATATATCACCGACTTTTATTCGGATTAAACATATATATATATATATATATAATTGGTTAGCCATCATCCTATATTCCTATATTTATGTAAGATTTATGCTTTACTCATCTGATCATAAGTGGTGCGACTAATACTATTTCGGAAGTTCAGTAAAAGTGACCAACTAACCTTTTGAGGTTAAAAGGATGCTTAACCGCTCATGGGAGGGCTGTATGATTAACCCGAATTGGATTTGGTGCTACACTGCTACTGGCCCCTTATTAGATTTTGGCGTTAACATAATTATCTCGCGAGGGCTGTATGATTAACACGAATTGGTGCTACTGGCCCCTTACTAGATTTTGGCTTTACATAATTCTCTCGCGCCACGAAACATTGTACTATTCTTCTCACCAGGTTCCCAGCTGAACAATGGCCGGTCCGGGCAAATGCTTCCTCGTCACTGGCCCTCCTGTAAGCGAATTCCATTTTTGGTAATAGAAGCTTGTAATATATAATGTCTTTTTGTATGACTCAGGGTATTTTTTCTTGCAGGGTGTGGGTAAAACCACACTGATTATGAGAGTTATTGAAGCCCTAAAAGCCTCCAACCCCAGCTTGAAAGTTCAGGGCTTTTACAGTCGTATGCTCTCTCTATCTCTTTGTCTTGCTTCTTGATGAATTGGGTCTTCTTCTTTTTTGTAAGTGAATTGGGTCTATTTATTTGTATGAAGCTTTGTGATGGTGGTTTTGTAGATGAAGTTAGACAAGGAAGCGAGAGGGTGGGTTTTGAGGTGGTCACTTTAGACGGCCGTAGAGGTCGACTCGCCTCCACCACTATTTCAAGGTCTCCTCTCTCTTTTCATTTTTCTTTGCTCGGTCATATCTCATTGCTGAATGTGATGATTCTATATACAAAAACC
Organism: Carpinus fangiana; assembly: GCA_006937295.1. Lineage (NCBI taxonomy): Eukaryota > Viridiplantae > Streptophyta > Magnoliopsida > Fagales > Betulaceae > Carpinus > Carpinus fangiana. The sequence continues at coordinate 41,474,734 of CM017322.1, forward strand.
CATATATCAAATCTTTTTTGGAACAATATATTCAAATTTGGGATCTTTAGTATTGTCATTCCGTGTATTTGGTTAATTGTGCTGTTATTACCGATTTCACGTGCCGGTAGAACTTGAGTTTGATTTTTGTTCATAGAACATGATTGACGGTCCTTTAATTGACATCTGAAGGATTGCTTAACAAGGTTTCTAAATGGTGTTTGCTTGTTGCAGTGGTGAATGAACAAGTAGGGAAGGATAAAAATTTAATGCTTAAAGATTGAACACAGTGAAATAGTGAACTTATAATAGAGCAAGGTTAAGAATCTTTTACATTCTGACTGCACATTCATTTTGTTTTCAACCGATGAATGTGGTGTCTGTTTACTAACTCAACTGCTTTACATTTAAGAATTGTCGGATATTTCTTTCCCATCCTTGTTTTATGCGTTGAACATCTCTCTTCTGTTTTGGAAACAAAAGTCTTTATTTTTTTGACACTGCAGGATCTAAAAGAAGCTGGGAAACTTACAAGGTTGTTTTGGCGAAAATTAACTACACCCATTAAACATATTCCTCATTAGAAGTGCTACTAGCAGTCATTACTTTTTTTTTTTTTTTCTCTCTAATAATTCTGACTGTTGAAAGCATTGCTGATGAACTATAGCATGTTTCGCTTAGTTGGATAGGCATATGAATCTTTCCTTGGCTTCATTGGTTTCTAGATTTGTTTTCTTAAAATGCATGGGAAGTTACAGACCATGTTACCACATACTACCAAATTGCTTTTTCTCTTAAACGTAAACTACTTTTTTCTTTTAACTGATCATTTTAATTTGTCGTAATTTTCAACACCAGCTAATGGATCTTTTGCAATGGCAGCCCTGAGTCCTTTAGATGGCCCAATGTCGGGAAGTACAAAGTAGATATAACATCATTTGAGTCACTGGCGCTGCCTGAGTTGCAGGTTAGTTGGTTTGTCAAAGATGAGCTATTAACATATACGAGCTTATTTGTCTTTTTGCAATTCTAGAGGTGTTTCTAAAGGCATGCAAATTGTTGTTAGGTCAGAGAAGATACTGATCTCTTCATCATTGATGAGATTGGGAAGATGGAGATGTACAGTTCATCTTTCTTCCCCGCAGTTCTGAAAGTTCTTGAATCAAGCATCCCAATTTTGGCTTCTGTCCCTATTCCGAAATTTGGCCGTGATATTCCTGGAGGTACATTTGACTGACACATAAATATTTTGGCCTCATCATTACTTAAGTTGTCATAGGCTTGTGATGATACTTTTGTAAATAGGGAACCAAGAATCTTAAGGTTATGCAAGAGGGTGTGGCAAATTAGGTATGTATTGGACCCTTAAGAAGGAAGGTTCCTCTGCTTTTTCAAAAACTAAAACGGGAATTTTTTTTTTTTTTTTTTGTAAGTAAAATCTAAAACAGGATTAAAGGGCTAGTTAGACACTTCTATTAAACGAAGTTTCAGACTTGGTCTAGCAACATAGTTATCTCCCTTCTTGCTTTTGTGCTCCTTTTTCTAAATGACTAGGGTGTCTGAATTTCTGCAGTTTCAAGGTTGAAGAATCACCCAGGGGCAACCATTTTTACATTGAGCACAAGTAACAGGGATGCTGTTAAAGATCACATATATTCCATATTGGTAGATTTGCTGAATAAACACTAGGTGTCTATATATATGGTAAACACTAGGACGGTTCGGCAGTCATGTGGTTGCTACTGGCGATCGACAAGCACACAATGGCCACCACCCTGCCAGATTGTTCCAATGGCCATGTAGTGACCACTAGACAAACACTGGTTCTTATTCCTTTGATAGTGGTTTTCATATCGGTTACTAAATATGTTTTCATAAGAGATAGAGAGTTGGATTAAGCTAAATATGTACTGTCTTCAAGCGTCCATGCTTGTGGTATTCGAAACTTGGCAAATAACTCGTTGTACTGGTATTTGGAACTGCTAAGAGAGGATTAATCGCTCTAAGTCGGCTTGTGAATGCTGAAATTGAATCTTGAATTGCTTTGATCCCAATAAAAGTCCAACCCTCATCGCTCTTGTTCAGGTCCCATCTCTTCACCAAATTACTTGGTCCATTATTCAACGGGCACATATCTCCCACTCAGCGTCAACCCAAGCCCAACATAGCATTCACTGATGTAAGGCAAGAAATTCTAAAGCTGCATGATGTTAAATATTTTTCTTGACACTTGGTTTTAATTGGTATATGATGGCCAAAAAACAAAATTACTTGGAGAATAATAATTATAGCTTCTGTTTAGGGCATTAGGCAAAATTGTGCTCCATTTTCGACCAAAATCCTGTGAGTTTGTTTTAAGTTTATCCGTTGCCATTAGCATTTAAGAAGGTAAAAGGAAAGGAAACGAACAGTGTATATATCTCCATCATATCCTTAGATACACAAAAAACGATTCTTTACATATCTGTCTGAAAGTATTCCACTATCACACTGCAGCACATCTTATTTTCCAGGCTTCCAGCTATATGGAAATGAATATACATTCCAAAGAATTAAGTAAACAGAAACAAATCAAACACAAAAACAAAAATTTACAATGCTGTAATCCATTTCTGATCAATATATCCATTAGAATTATGGGCTTCGTTTCTGCTGTTCGATTCGCAGCACTTGTTCTGCCATAGATGAGAATGACTTTGCTGTGTTTTGCATCTCTGTAGATCTCAGGCCAATCCCCTGCTCAATGAGGCAAAAGCTTCCATTATTATATATTCTACAACACTTAAGTGGCTCTTCTCTTCCCTATAGTTGCACCAAGAAGAATGCAAATTCATGTACATCAATTGCAAAAGAACCAATTACCATCCCTGGGAACTTTTCATTACCATCCCTGACTTGGTGTAGTTTAAACAACATCTAGAAAAATCACTACTTTAGACTACAGAGTTTCAACAAAATATTGTGTCTGCATACTGAACATGGTCATTATCTGAGAATTACACAACAAACAGAAAATAAACACCTGGCTCCTGCAACTTAATTAGAGAGTTACCTGCAATCTACTTGAGTTCTCTTGCAGTTTGCTTTCTGCCATTTTAGCAACTCTAGATTCCTGCAGTCAAAGAAAAAGAAATTATGCATTTTTGCGAAACACTGGTATTGCTATGTTAGGACGATCCAAAAATTGCAAAACATCCCGACTATGATTTACTACTCATAAGTAATACAAATTGAATATTACAAGAAAAATCCAACATCTTCGTAACAAAAAATTTCGTGGAGTACACTCTGCTAGGCAAATAACTGAACATCACATATCATCAAGATATCATATAGCTTTATGTTCAATTTGTTTAGATCAACCTTCCCTTCATCTAGCAAAAGCATTGAAAGATAGTGGGGACCAATTCATATACTATACTTTGATTAATAGAGTGCCCCAGAAAAGGGGGAAAAAAGAAAAAAGAAAATAATAATAGTAATGAGTGCAATTCTAGAGCTACATTTTACATGCCTATCCAATTCAAAACATGGTACCAAATAAGTTGAACATATTAGAGGATGTGCATAATTGGATGGAGACTTACACCAGATGAAGAAAGCCCATATTTCTTCTTAATTTGATCAACTGCACCGACCTTCTCCTCTTGCTGCTTTTCACTGATGGAACTCTTCTGGTTCTTGCCCTTCATCTGTTTCAACTTTCCTGAGAATTGAAATAATTTTTGACAAGTCAACTAGCGTGTCTAAACAATCTTCTAGTCACTGTCTTCAGGCCATGTTGGTTGGACCCCTTTGGCACTCTCTTAATTTTGTTGTGCACTTATTCTGCAGTTTTAACTTCTGTCTTAAAAATACTAAATATTGAAATCCGAGAAAAGATTGGAGCATTAGCATATTCCATGCAAAAGATCATATATAAGTTGAGGAAAGAATGTTGCTTTCATTTGGCAAACTTCATCAAAAGTAGAAAATAGTGGTTGTTATAGCTAATAGGACATATAAGATGTCTAGTGTTATCCAGTTTGGTACTCATTTTTATGTCACATAAGTTGAACCAATTTATTATGTGGCATTAATGGGCAAAAAGCCAACTCAGTCTATATTTGCTAATTGGAACACATAGTGCTTGATGACAAAGAAGTCACAATCTAAAATGATAAGAAAAATAAGAAGTCTATGAATGAAGTTTAATTCCTTGCACATACAGGGATCTATCTTGTACTGACCTTTGAAAGCCTGAAATGTGCTTGATATTTTCTCCTTATTAAGAGCTGTCAACATACTCTGTTCTTTAGGCTTTTCTCCAGGATCATCAAGGATGATGTCATCTTCAAAAACAAAGACCGTGTAGTTTCTATCTCAAGATCCATTTAGGAACATAAGAATAGATAATAAAGAAATAAGTTATGACCATGAAATTCATACCTATGTCTAAGTCTATTTCATCTTCATCCGTGACCAGGTTATCTCTATTCTCAGTATCACTTGGAAAGTTAGCTGTTGAAAAGATCGTGTGAAGTTCTTCTATACTTTCTCTAGCATCTTCTATTTCCACATGAGGTACATGCTTTGCTTTACTGCCCGTAATATCTTTAATAACAGAGCTAAATATACCCTGTCATGCCAAATAATGCAGAACACCATTAGTTTGAGAACATGCATAGGGTCATAGGGAAAGTTCAGACGTTATCAATTACTATCTACCTTTTTCTTTGGTTGACAGGCAAGCCCTTCTTGTGAAAGCATCAAATCTTTCCTGTAAATGTGGCTGATAGTGTCCAAAAGCCTAGAATGAATTTGAGCAAAACGTATAAATAGAGGCATTGAATGCACTTTTGCTTTACAATTCTACTTATTGCAATAGCTGTCTCTCTACTCCATAGGTTTTCAAACAAAAAGAGAGAGAGAACTATTTCCTTTCTGAAAAACATGACAGAAATTATATATAGAAAATTAAAAGATTTGACATTTGAGTGGGAAGGAGTAATTCAAATAAACAATTAAAACTTTTTTCTGTAAGTACACGTATATACCTAAAGGTTTTCTTTTGGAACAAAACTGAGATGACAAAGATTTCCTGATCACCGTTAACCTGTGCATGAATAAAGTTAAGCAATTGGTCTGAGCAACTCCAAGATTATGTCCCCCAGGAAACTTATTTGAAATAAGAAGTCCACTATGTCATACCACAACAAGTTCTCCTTCTGATGAACCGCATAATGAAATGTCAGAGAATGAATTTGGTTTTGATGTAGAATACGTGAAACCTCTTATTGACATCTCCTTTATTAGGGATAAATCTGGCAAGGACCTGACATTTCACAAGCAGATGTTTAAGCTAAAATGTACTAAATCACATTATAAACTTGAAAGATATACAAATCAGAAACTAGAGTAATTGAATGGTTTCAAATCCGTTTCAATGCTATGTTGTTTCTTTTTGCCCTAGACATGATCATATATACCAGACAAAATTAGTTGGAAACATATCACAATTCAATTCCAAGAGTAGCCCAAACCCCCCAAAATACTAGACATGTGCGAAACTAGCCCTCAAACATGTATTATGCTGCTTTCTATTCTGAAAATATTCTTCTCAAAATTCCTAATAAATTTAAATTTTCATCTTATTTTCCTGATATTAATTGTAATTATCATGTTCAACATAGGCGCACTGTGCAAGAATACTATTGCAGCTATGGGGTAGAAGCTAACTACAGTCAATGAGTATATCGTGCTAACAATGATATCGTCTTATCAGTAATGGACTACACATAATTAGCATCCCTTTGTTTGCTAACTATTTTTCCCTTTGTTCATTTCTACTAAAAAAAGTCAAAATATTAACACCGACAAAAAACTCAGAACTTCTTTCACCTTTATGTTAAATCAAAATACTTCAACCCAAAGAAAAAACTCTTAAAGGTTTATCAAACACCATATATCTCATCAGCTCATTGACAAAATGCTCAAAAATGGTTGAAAATTATGACTCCTTAGTCACCCGATATTTATTGATGAAAACCAAGGAAATACAGATTAAGAAAATTCAGCACCTTATTTCAATTTTTCCACTAGTAAAAAGGAGTATAAGCCCAACATTAGAGGGACTGTAAAATGTTGATGCCCAGCAACAAGAAGAGCTCTGAAACTTTTTCTTATAGTACACCTTCTTAACTCCCTGAGACAAAGGAGAAGAGAAAATATGAGCTTAAATAATTCACCAGTTCATGATACTGACAAAAATAAAATCACTTCTTACCTGAACAAGATGCGTCAAAGAATAGACATACACAGCTTTCTCAGAACATAGCAATGCTATCTGCTTTGGTGCGCCATCCTCCAAGGCAGTCCCTTTGATCAGATCTTGACCATTTGATGTATTAGATCCTCTAGATAATGTATCATTCCCATCTGTGAAATAAAGAAAAAAATATTTCTTTCAATCATAATTAACTGACCATTGTAGAGGTAATACTTAAGGTTTCCAACATTTGTACAGATTCATTTATTGATTATCCAGTCAAGTAGAAACCTGAAGCCAGTAGCACTCACCCAAGATCTCCATGAATAGAGCTTTAGAAGGTTTCTTGGGACGAACCCTGTTAGTGCTCAGGGTGATTCCAGTATCACTGTCGAGAGCCAGGACAGATGAATCCATTGTTGCAACAACTAAAACATTCTTCTCAAAACCATGTAAACTGCGGGTTTGGAATTGCAAAGAGATGACACCGGTACGAATTTCACTTGCAATATGGTTTTGATATAATAGAGTGGGCCCTTCCATATCAATTACAGAAACCTGTAAGAAAAATGAGTTGATAGTGAAGGAATTTGAAGAAAATAGAGTAGAGATAATTTGGGAGGATCTTCCTGTTACGGTGGAAATCCAGGCGGACAAAGAAAAACAAAATGGTCAGGAAAATTGTATATAGAATCTGTCTGACCCCACCTCTATTTATAGAAAGCAATGCAACTGTTCATCAAGAGTTGCACTGTTTTTCTTTCATAACCGCCATCGAAGGTGATAACTTCCATGGAGTTGCATAAACCCGATAATAAACAAAAACCTATTTGAAAAACAAAGAAACTAAACTCTGTTCAGTATAGATACTATTTAAAAATTATAAAATTGAATACAACGAACCTTCCCACAGAAAAAGTATTATAATACAGTGAAAGTAGATGTAAGATAGAAGAGACCTAAGTTTTTACTCCCACTAACTTATTATTAGTAATTTTTTTTCCCAAGGGGAGGGGGAATAGGAGATTCAAACTAATGGCTTTTGTTTTATAAGACGTGGTTCCTAACCAATTGAGATACTCCTTAGGAACAATCAATGTCATGCATTTAACAAGAAGATAGTTATTAAGTCCAAGCTGAACCTGCTACTTCCAACCAAAATTTATTCTTAAAATGTACTATCCATTATAATAGAAGATCAACCATATTAAGGAATATCTAGTATTTGTTGAATTATTTTAATAGGCAAGATTTAAACTTAAAATCTTTCCCAACCCAATCCCATACCTATCCATCTAAGACAAGGTCCGGGGGCCTTTCCAGCATTTGATTAATTAATTTGTAATACTACTGTCTCTGTTATTCTCAAAGTACCTCCAAAAACAGGTCATCTAAGCCAAGGCCAGGGGAGCACATTCTTATAAGTTATAAGTATGTCAACAACAACACGTCAACAATAAAAATGTAAGGGAAGAGCCAGAAGAAAAGTTAGTAAGCTCACATATCCTTGATCAGACCCAACAGCAAGATGTCTTGAGCTGTAGCTAATGTTCATAGAAAGCACAGAGCCATTAATCTTTATTAGCTTAACACTATGGATGACGTGATTGTTTCCCTTCTTTGTACTGCCTACCAAAGGATGAACTTACAATCGTCACGTTTGGACTAAGATGTAAGCTTGACAATCAATGCAAGACCTAAAACTTCATAGTTGAATCATGCACTTAAAATACCTGGGCGTGACATGAAAGTGTTTTCTGGGGCATACGGTTCGGGTTTAAATTTAAAGATGCGAACCTGCAGATCATATATAGAGTGAAAACACCAATACAATTTCCAATACACTAAAAAATTGATCATATTCGACAAAATCTATCAGCAGAGGCAATTCACCGTTCCCTTCTGATCTCCTGAAACAAGAAGCTGAGACTTGCCATCAAAATACAATGCTGTCAGTGCTATACCACTTAATGAAAAATCATCCTCACTCTGCAATAAAAAAGAAAAGGCACAATAAGCACAATAGAAAAAACGTATATCCATTTTGCAACAATCTAGCAAAGAAATATAGAAAGCAACTGCCTTGAATATCCTTCTATGACTAGATAGCATTCTGAAATCCTAATAAAGAAACAAGGACATCCCAGGAAGTCAAAATCAAAAGATTCAAATTTTACCAGAATAGAAATTGTTGAGTCTTTATTGATTTTGAAAAGCCCCTTTTATTTTATCCCCATTTTGAAAAGGTAATGTTCTAGTGTGAGAAGTCTGAGCAGTGCATCCAGCCAGCAGTAAGGAAATGCTTAGAATAACAAAATGAAAACCAACAGAGAAGTAGTTGTCCATTTCTGCTCGTGCAAATAATATAAACAATTACTTCTAAAATTACCTGTTGCTTTAGCGAGAAAATTGGAATAAGAAAGGGACATGATACATCCCAAAAATTTATGGCTCCATCACTATGTCCAGTTATGTACAAGTTTTTAACCTTCGAAAATCCACTAAAGTTGGCTGAATACAAGTGACTTCCATCTTTCTGTTTTGTCTCGGAGGGAAGAAGTGGTGGAATATTTCCTGCCATTTTAATGTAATCCTGAATAAACCAAAGAAATCATTAGGCCAAATCACTAAACTAATCACATAATGCTAAAAAAGGAAGGCAGACGAGCTTATATGGAAAAATTAAAAGTTGCATTACCTCATCTGCAGGACTAAGCATACAAGGACTGTCTGTAATAAATTTTGCTATGGTAATACTTGAATCAGCAAATGGCATTTTCAACTTGACCTCCTTTGGGAGTGAGGTTGGAGACTTAGATTGGCATTGTAGAAGATACTTTTCAATCAAACAATCATCATAGGCATAAGCATTTCCTGATTTTCCAAGCAAAATGAGAGAATCTTGTTTATGTTTGTATTGCTCACTGCTAGAAATTATCTCCATGTCAATGCAAGGCTCAGGCAAATGAAGCCCCAACTTAATTGTGCGAGATTCAGTATGCTCATTCAACAACAGTACCTGCCTCATCAACATAAAGTTTAAGATTATAATCCAAATGTCTGTGTGCATATTGCAGAATCAAATAAAAAAATAATGTTGATCCTACAAAACACAAAAAGCGAAGTTAAGGTGATGTTTTGAGACAGAAAAATGGTCTGCGCACTATGATATAGTCATTAAGATGGGCTTGGTCTGAAAAATTCTAATCCTAGCAGATTTTGTGCTGGCGCTGAAGGTTTCAAGCTACCTCATCCAACTCATAATGTCTAGAAAGCCAGTAGACTTAAAAAAAGGAAATGGAATGGGTTCACTTTTTGGTTCAAGGAAATGGAAAAAAAGACAATTCTGAGAGACAGGACTAACACGTAGATATATATGTACACTGAGGAACACGTCAAATATAAACATATTTGCTTCATTGGCATACGGTGATATTGCTAGCATAACTGCCAAATACCTGCAAAAAGTTCTCTGAAACAGAGTTGGAGCCACCCATAACATATAGGCGACTCGCTTTCCCTTCCGCATAATCCCATTTTAATGATGCTATAGGAATTTTGTCTATCTTATACCCGAGATTAAGTCTACTTATAGGAACATTTTGAGAACCACGGTCTGATGCTGTATCGGTCCTTGGAGTTGTGGTAGAAGGAATACTCCATATGAAAATCTCTCCATTGTTGTACCCAACAACAACTTTACTTCCAAAAGGGCATGCCCAGCATGCAGAAGTCACTTTCTTTGCTTCATGAGAGAGTGATTGCAACATATTTCCACCTGTTGTGAAAATGGACTTGCTTTCTCGAATTTCCCATAATGCAATTAAGCCATCTCTAAATATTATAAGAACTCTGCATTGAAACAGATAGCACAAGAGGAAAAAAAACGAGGATTTAATAACTCATAAAACATAAGGATTAAAAAATAAAAAAACTTACATTGTTCTTTAGCAAGTGTTAAAAAATGAGGCCAGCAAGGTTGGTGAAACTACCTCTTACTTTCAGCTGTTGGTTGAGGTAGTATATGCAGCACAGCAGTATCACCAGACACTTCAGTTATATTCCCTAAACAAGATGATTGAACAGGTTAGATTTTGCAATGAAAATGCAACTTAGCCTGTGCTTTCCAAGGCTCATCATCAGTGAGTCTTTACAATAAGATCTCCCCATCAGGGAAAATCGTAGCATAGAAGAAAATCTAGAGACAAATTTCTTGAGTGGAAAAAAAAAAAAAACTCACTGAAATACGGAATCATCAATTCCTACTCTAAGCAATATTCCTTATTAAAAAAAAAAAAAGTAGCATATGAACAAAAATTTGGGCAGGAATGTATCTCACCATGAGAAACTGAGAGAGGTATAGTGTATTTCATATGTACTATACCATATGGTCCTTCTTGAAGCTTCAAAACTGAAATATTACCAACAGAATCTCCAACATACCTGTCAATAAGATGTTACACTTAGTTGAAGGTGGTGAATAAATCCCCATTTGGAGGCAATAAACACTTACATGTAACAACTGTGACGCATGACTGTAAAGGAGGTAATTTCTTCCTTAAAAACGTGCACATGAGATAACACCTTCTTCTCTATGTCCCAAACCTAAGTTATAATTTGGTTTGCAAATCAATTCCCAGAATTATTATTCAAAACACAATGCATAAAACATGGACTGGCGGTAGATTTTGATGTTATGAAAGAATAATAATATTGACATACCCTCCCATCAAATAGAAAAAATTATTATTTTTTTTAAAACATAGCAATTAGTCTAGTTGAGAATAACTTGCCTCGAGGTGATTCTTCAACGTCACATTTAGAAGGATGCCTTGGTTCTCCATAAACTGAAGATAATTATCATGATTGATATTAGATAAACAATGTTCTGAACAATCTGATGAAAATCGATTTTCCAATACTTCAAGAATAATCAGTATTTCATGGCAGCCAAAACTGCAAATGAAAAGGAAAAGAACACAAGACCTGCACAAATTTGCTTGGTACCATCTCGTTAGATTCAAGTAAAGCCTGAGTGTTATCTTTTCCAAATAACTTAATTCGGCCATACCTGAGAGGGGAGAAAATGAATTAAAAAAAAAAAAAAAATCAAATATCGAGTCAATAATGTTTCAACATCATATATTCAAAATTCACAGAGTCCATCATAAACAGATTGAAATGATTTACAGTCAAAGCTGTAAACTAGTATGGATGCCATTCGTTTCATATTGATAGAATATTTGAAATAACATCAAATGTTCATAAAATTTATTGCACAGAATAGATGATCGTTAATATAGGAAATTGCCATCCAAAAAAATAATAAAATGTTAATTAAAAAAATGAAAATGACAAAAGAAACTTGAGCTAAGCATACAGACACAACGACAAAGTTTTCCTCTAATATGCATTAAAAATGCACGTGAGAATCACGAACTCTATTAGAAATGCACATGACAATTACATGTTCTAAGGACACATACTATGCCAGTATTAATAAACTAAGTTGAAGGAATTTTTCCAATCTAATTTGGTGGAAAATTTTGTGGAAAATTTTTTCACAATATTTTGAAATCATTCACAGGTCAGCTCAAAATACATAGAGCTGTAGAAATACAAAATAGCACAACTTAGGATAACTTAGGAATAAAAGGAATGGCAAATGGCAACTTACTTTGTAGAAATTGCAAGAATCTTTTGAATGGAGTCATAAGCGAACATGGTAGATCCGGAGGGGATCCCATAATGGAACACAACTCGTGGGTCTACCTCACTAGATTTCAAACCATCAGAATTTCCTCCAGGCTGCATCAAGAGCAGCAATAATGTATCAAAAGCCAGTTACTTTCGTATTGAGAAATGAGTATTTGTCTGCCTCCTTGTCTAGGTTGATTATATTTTCTAGTATACGTTGATATTATTCCATAATATTGTCCATTAATACCTTGATTGAATTTTGTATTTTAACTGGCCTTATTCAACTATAAATAAGTCATTCATTTACACAGTTTAATATACACAAATAAAGTATCAGTTCATACTTGTATTCTCTAGATATTATCCATTCTTATATTCTAACACTAACTATTATAACACAAATTGCTGATCGTTGCAGCAATTAACTCATAGATATTGTCATTATGAAATCATGTAACCCTGCTAATCAGCCAACACGAGCATATCAAGATCCAGCAATGGGAAATATATATATATATATATATATATATTTGATGATGTTACAGATCCTGCCATTTGATGATATTCGTAATCGTTGACCATAAAGGACCTTACAAATCAGATGGTAACAACTCCTTGACATAAAGAGCTATATATGGGTAGGATTAATGCTTACCACCGCCCATCACGTGGATATGTTTTGTCATTGGCTGGTTGAATTATTTAGAGCAATATGTTGACCTTTAATCCATCATTTCTTTTTCTTTCTTTTTTACAATGTTTTATCAAGATCCAATCATCAATTGGCACCTCATGAAGTTTATAATATTTAATGAGTCCCCATCAAAAAATTCTTGAGGATAACAAGTATCTTTTTTCTTTGTTTTTTGCCCTCTCTATAATAAAAGATATTAGTCATATACTATGGGCTTGTTTGGCAATGAACCGGACAGGACCAACCCAACATCCCAAAAAAATTTCTCAAAATCAACCATAATATTCTTACTTTTTATATCACATCAATCACTTTTTATTACTATTCAAATAAAAAAATCATTACAAAACAAAAAATTTCATTTTTTTATATAAAACATTCTTATTTTTTTCTTCACATCAATCAAATATGCTAAAGTATCAGTCCACTTTCTCAAGTCCAATCTATTGCCAAACACAGCTATAGATGGCTAGGATGATAGTCTTAAACCCGAGTTTAAGGTTATTATAATATTTACCATATAAAATATTTGAATATCTTTGGCCTTGTCAGAATTTTAAAGTAAAGAAAAAGAAATTAAAAAGACTAAAAACCCGGATTGTCTTAATCTCTCAATCCCTTCACACGCTAACCTAATAAATGAGTCAAGATAAGATTATTCTAAAAACTTAAACCGAAAGAAAAAACATATTTAATTATTTAATTAATATTTTAACAAAAAGTAATTTCTACAAATGGCTAAAACAGAAGAGAAGAAACCAAAAATCAATGTCAACTTTTTTATTTTTTCAAAATAAAATAAATTCAGCCAAAACGTATCACTCCACTAATCACTGCCGTGCAACTCAAAATCATAATGGAAGATGAATCCCATTTCTAATATACCCACCAAATAAAAACCCTTTCAATCATCATTTCACAGTTTAGCAGTACCCTTAACCAAAAAGGAATATACAAATGGAAACTGAGCCAAATCACTACACCATACAGTCGCCATTAATGCAAAATGTTAATGTTCAGAGAGGGGGGGAAGAAGTAGATCGGTACGTCTCAAAACAAAGCTTGATTTGCAGAATCAATCTGAGAGCAATTATTCTAATGACATATTGAATCCAATGCTGATTTTCTTTTGAGAAAACTTTAAGAAAGCACCAATATTGAAGCAACACCTATAAACAAACAAAAACAGTGAACACCGAAAGCTTGGAAAAGAAATTAAGGAAAAGAAATGGAAGGAATCAACAAGTACAGTGTCAAAATAGAAAAATGTGAGTATTTGGCACCCGTAACTGTACTGAGATGTTCTTTCACAATGAACCCAGATGACATAAATCAGAGAAAGAGATCAGATGAACCAAAGAACAGAGAAGATCAACCACTTACCTTCTTTGCAGCCTTCTCAACAAGCTTCTTGACAAACATTGGATGATGATCTTTGAATCAGCGCTCAGATGGAAAGAACCCAATAACAAAAAAACACAATGAATTGATTATGACAAGCGAAGCCAAAATCTGCTTTGAGATAACCGAAGAGAGAAAGAGAGAGTTGAAGCAGTTGATTACAGTTTGCTTTCATTAAAAACGTTGAGAAGAGAGACCAAAAGCAGCGGTTTTTTTATAGACAAAAATCGAAGGGTTAGGATTAGGGAGTGCGTACACGTGGAAGGTCGATTAGGTGGAAGGAAAGACGTTTGACCGTTGATTAACCGAAAAAGGCGAACGAAAGCCAAAGGCTAAAGCTTGAGAGTGACAAGAAGCAAAGTTTGTATGTGGACGAATCAAAATATGTCACCTTCATTGGACAACTCGCACAGCAACACGTGGCACCGTTGTTTTCGGTGTGGGTCTCATTCCCGGTCGTTGGATGTTGGTGAGGTACGTGGCATGACCGAAAGGTGTTTGCTTGCTTGATTGACTAACCATTTCTTTGGTTCACTTTTTATTTTAGAATTTTATTCCATTTCTTCTAATTATAAATTATCTCCTTCAATTCTTGGATCAAGTTTTCCTTGAATAATTTTTTAAAAAAATTTAATTTATTAAATTGACACGTCAACTGATTAAAAATATTTGTTGGGATGTTAATATTATATGATAATTGTAGAATAAAAATATAGTTTATAATCTAAAACGCTTGTTGAATATATATTAAACTAATAGGTTGAATTGGAGAAAAATCTTTCAAGCTTTAATACATTAATTTTGCATAATCATCCAAGGATGTGCATATCTTTAGATGGATTAAACTTTTAAAATTTGTATAAAAGGGATATTATCAGGTGTTAATGTCGTATCAAATCACAATAAATTAAAAGAAGGAATATTACATAATTGTGTACCTTGTTAATAGTATAGATCCTAGTGGTAATGGACACCTCATATTCTAAAAGTGAAAGATTAGGCCTTTAAATCTTTATTTTCTTCTCCTTTTTTGTTTTTTTTCTCCGTAGGTGCAAAATTTTGACTTGTTTGTTGAAGAAATGCAAAATTTTCGACTGGGCCTTTAACCCAGTTTAGAAAAAACTCTATCCTTCGTAAAAACCTCTTTCTCAAGTTCATAGGACTATTTTTTTTTTTTTGGGTTCCTGGCTGGGGTATAGCCGATAGGTCCAACTTTTTGGCCCTTTACAAAAAGGTGAGCCCATTTAATAAAACTTAGGGCCAACAAACTTGCCTAATGGGCTTGATGTTGATGCGTAGAAGTTAGCCCAAACGTTAACCATCAAATGACAGGAGGCCCAGTCGGGGCCTACACAAATTATTAAATAACGATTGGTATCAAATCCAAGTCCAAACACTGCCTAAAGGTGGCCCCAAAATAATAGAGGGCTAACTTTTCCAACAAAGACTTGTCGAGCTGTGATAGCGCCGCGTTTTCTAGAGAAAAAAAAAAAGCTTTTTTTAGACATTGGTCCCCGCTTGTTTGGGGTCCCAATTGAGCGAACAAAAAGCTTCAAGCAGCTATAATGCACTCACGTACCCATCTCACTTGCACAAGCCTTTGGTGCACATGACAAAGGCTCTTGCCTCTTGGCGTCATTATTTATGGGTCACTTTACAACCTAAAGAACTTCATCTTCATGAGTTGTGTGAGATGGCTTTCCTCCCTTTTTCCTTTTATAGGGAACCACGCTTTTTAAAAATTAAAAATTTCCCTTCTTTGAGCATTCCCTATTTAATGTAAAAATATTTCTCAAGTTAGTTCACCTGTCTAATTATGTCGTATCGATGATTACGACTTTGTTTTAGGCGAAACGGAGAGGATTCATTTTGAAGGTCAATATTACATTTTACATATCTAATTCTGCATGATATATAATTCCGTAGCTAGCAAAGTCAGGTAGGCTCTAAGTCGAATATCGCATTTTTGCTAGCGTTATCATATCATTTATAGTTTTAAATGGTATGACGCCGTGTTAGGGTGACGATGGTGTTCATGTGTTGGGTTTGGGTCTTATTAATTCATATGTATAAAATTCTATAGGTCAACTATAACTCGATTCATTTAATTAATCTAGTCAGACTTTTCAATCATAACCTGTTATTTTAGTATTCGATTTGGGTCAAACTCTTAAGTTGCATGTCGTGTATATATCGAGATATAAGTATAAGATTATATAGATCAACATAACTTGACTCATTTGATTAAACATTATAAACTCTTATATTCTAACCCATTAATTTCGTATTAAATCCTACCACATTTAACACCTCTTGTGGATGGATGGCAATCCGACGGGGACAGGACAAGCAATAGACATTGGAAAAGGTCGTGTCTATTTTAGTATTTAAAGATGCTTCTTTTGCTTCTCTTAATCCACATGCTTGATGTGTCTCTCCCATGCTTCTAAGCAGAGCACCTAAAATTAAAATGAATCTGCATGCTAGGACTAGCCGACTACTTTTCTTCTTCTTCCTTTTTTTTTTTTTTTTTTTTTTTTCTTTAACTTTTTTCCCCCAAACACTTAGGCCTCGTTTGATTTGCGGATTGTCTAGTCCATTAGAAAAGGATTAGCTACCACTGTGATTAGCTAACACTGGGAATAGATCAGCTATTTCTATTCCTTTGTTTGGTTGTAACGCTGGAATAGACTATCTAATCATATTTTTTCGTTTGGTATAATGCAATATGTTGGTGAATGAAATTGTATTGTGATCTTATTTCCTAAAATACCCTTATAATACGAATACAATTTATATTATTAAGGACCTTTTTTTTTTCTTCGAAACATAAACAACTATATTATAATTTTTTTAAAAAAAATTATGTCATGTAGGATTTTTATTTTTTTGCAATTATGCTAGAAAATTAAAATTATTTATATATTAAAAAAAATCACATAATAACCATATTTCATATTTTATATTAGTGATTCCTTTAGAATTCTAACCCAATTATATTGGTGATTTCCGTCTAAATGAAGAAAAAAAACTGAGAGAAGAAAATCAAAACTATGTGCGATTTGAAAGAAAAAAAAAACTCTGGGAGAGAAGAGAACGAAAAAAAATAAAATTGAGAAAGAATGAAGAAAAACTGAGAGAGAACGAAGAACGAAAAAAAAAAAAAATTAAGAGAAGAAAAAAAAATTCCAAGAAATACAGAGATAATGAAATAACCAAGAAAATAGAGATCGAAGAGAAAAGAGGGGAGAGAGATACCTTACTTTGAGAGATGGATATCGTGAGAGGTGTGAGAAGCATAAGGTTTTTTAAGTAATTTTACAAGATATTTTTAATCCCACAGGAAAGGATTAGCTAAGCCACTCATTTTTGAGTGGCTTAGCTAACCTTGTGTATATAGGATTAGTAGTCCCATGGGAATAAACTACTCCCAGGAATAGCATGTTACCAAACAAAGGATTAGCTAACACTAGTGTTAACTAGTCCAATCCAAGGGCCTAATCCGCGAACCAAACGGGGCCTTAAGAAACCATATTATCAACACACAATGCCACAACATGCACCCCATAATCATTACTACTAAGACCAGAATGACTGATTAATTAAGTAGCAGATGGATGATAAAACAACTTGTATTTCTAGTTCACTATATGAACTACAAATGAGTTTTATATGTTAGGTTATATAGAGTTTGTTTTCCATCTTATTTAGTTCAACGCTGAAAGTACCATAGTTTAAATGAAATTTTTAAAGAGTAATTTGATAAAAAGTGATACTAAAAAAAATAATGAAACCCTCAAAATGACTAGTCACTCAATAAAGAGTAACAAGGTGATCGGCCTACTCTAATCACACCCTTGAGTAGTTGATCGTCACTTAAAAATAAAGTGTAGTCAGCTACTTAGACATTGAAAGTTGACCACCACATCTAGGGACATAATTACATAAAGAAATTATATAGTTTGGATTCCTATTAAATTTGATTATTCATTCATAATTTGGCCTTCAATTAAAAGAAATTATGGTTCAATCCCTGACTGACCGCGTCAACTTTTTTATAATTTTTTTATTTTACAATCCAAATCATTCATTATAGCCTTTAGGGGACACATCCGAAGATGCTAATTAACCGGCGAAGCGCCGAAGAAAAGTCAAAGAAGCGGCTCTATGACTTATTTATTTATTTATTTTTCTAAGCAAAGCGGCTCTATGATTTTAAGGACACATTTTTTTTTAGTGTAATGGAACGTCCCAGGCGCATCCTGGGAGCGTGGGTTTCAACGCCAATGAGACAGCAGGGAGCGTGGTTGCCACGAGGCAGGCATGGAGTGGAAGGACCAAATCCAGGAAAACAATAAAAAAATAAAAATGCAAATTCCTTAGTACCCATATGTCATGTGTATTCTGGCGCCAAATGGAGCTGTCGTGGGCAACCAACATCAAAACATCAAACTGTCTCTGAGCTGTTCGTGTACGTGCCACAACAAAAAATCAATCAAATCCTTACGTTATATATATATATATATATATAATAAATATAATGCAAATTCATTCTCCTAAAACCCATGAAGCGGCACTTTTATTATTTCATTATCCATTTATTTAACTAAATATTATTAAGGCCACATACTTTATACTTAATACTCTTAACTTATCTTATTTTATTGAATTCATATGATAATTTTTATATTTTAAATAATAATAATAAAAAAATTAAAATTAATGAAAATCATTACTTTTAACAAGCAAAAAAATATCTTGTCATTATTTGTCCAATTTATTGAAGACGGGGGACGGGAGGTACAATTCCCCTCTTTAACTCACTTTTTAATGCGTAATTACAATTCTTAATCACACGTTCCTCCCATCTTGCTTTAAATGTTATTATTTGTTTATTTTTTATTAGGATATAAATCTCAAAGTAGTTTGAAGTGTTTTATAAATTTTTTTTTTTTTTGACATGTCTACACAAGAGGGGGGAGGAGGATTCGAATTAGTGACCTCCGCTTCATTAGGCGTGATCCCAACCAATTGAACTACTTTTTGGAGGATTTTTTTTATTTTTTATTTTATTTTAGAATGTTTGTTATTTTTTAAAAGAGATAACAAAAATATTTTTTAAATGTTTGTTACTTTATTTCATTTTAACAATTCTTAAAATTTTGATTATTATTATTTTCAAGTGGTAGCTCAATCGGTTGTGGATCACGTCTCATGAAACAGAGGTCAGTAGTTCGAATTTTCACTTTTCTTTCCCTTGTGTTGACATGTCAAAAAAAAAAAAATTATTATTATATGTTAAGTCCTAAAAAAATAATTTATTTAATTGAATAGAATAGTTAAAATTGATTTTATCATTTTAATTATATCTTTTTATTATGTAAGTCGAGACATAATTCATTTGGAAACGACCTTTAAACATATGTTTCACGTTACTAGTCACGAGTTTTGGTGGATAGACTTTTTTTTTTTTTACTTAGCACATATTTTGTGAAAAATATTAGTTAACTAAATAAATTCATATTTTATTTATCGATTTAAACTTTTGAAATTAATATTGATTTAACATATGAGCAATTATTAGTTCAAAATATCAATTAAATGATTGATTTTGATCCAATAATGAAGTTTTTATGAAAAATATGATATAAAAAAAAAAAAAAAAAAAAGTAAAGGGAGGAAAAAACAGAAAAAGAAAAAAGAGGGGAGATGGAAGCTTCGCTTTCCGGTGGGCTAGTCCAGCAACGAACCTCCATTCTACTCGTAAACTAAAAAGCTTGTAGCTTTTCTCTTTCCCTGTCTGCATCAATATATTATTTTAGTAATAACTATTAACTACTGCCATTATCATTATTTTTTTGCTTTCTTCATTCTCTTAGGGGTCTCCAACTGTGTACAAAATCCCAGCTTTGAATTCGCACTTTTTCAAACGTCACCCTCTCTCTGTTCATCTCCATTCATCACAACCTCATTGGTTTTTGAATCTTGGAATCGACAACTCCAATTCCATTGTGTGGGCTCTTCCTTTTTCTTCTCTCAACGCCCAACGGTAAGTTCTCGATGTGCTTTTCAGTATTGACATGTTTGGTCTCTGAGAAAGTGTAGGAAGCGGGGTAAGAAATTCTTATAGCTTTGTACATTGTTTTGGGTTTTCTCGAAAGATTTGGACAAACTGAGATTGTCTCAAACGAAGTCAAGCAATTGTGGTAGGCCTGGTTGACTGGATGTTGTTATGTTTTCCAAGATTCAAAATTGTAATTGGGTCTGGTCTCGTTTGATTTTTGTTGCTCGTATGAGAATTGTATGAATTCAGCTCTTAGATTTCTCGCTCTTATCATTTCAAATTCACATGTAAAATGGGGCTCCAATTTGTTCATAAATTTCACCAACACCACTCACACACATGTATATTTTCCTTGCATAATTCAAGCCATTCGAATTTAATATTGAAACCCAAATGCAATCTTAAAGATATCTGGGTGATTTATGCTGTTGCAGGGTATAAGGTGAATACAAAAACAGTAACTTTTTTCATGGGATAATACATACATTGAAGCAGTAACTCAGTAGGAGGGGGATGACTGCATTTTGGTAGGCCCACTGGCTGCATGGGAGGCCTCTTGCACTTTTTTGACTTCCATCAGGGGAACATGGCCAGGAAAGTTCGTACCCAGAAGAGAAATGTTAGCGGTAAGTATCAAGAACCCTTTCTTTTACTGAGTCATGCTCTTAAATTGTTCACTATGCTTTAATTCCAAAATCGATAAAAATCTTGAGGAAAAAATAAAAACAGCTCAATGGTTTGATTTTATGGTGATGTGATAGTTGGCTGAGCCGTTAAGATTATAAAGCCCAGGGTATCAATTTCTTGGGTGTACCTTGCATTGATGAGAAAAGAAACTCACCTGATTTATATCAATAAAAATCTTGGAGTCTTTTTTCAATAAGGTGTTCAGCTGGAGGTTCTGGAAATCTAGTCCTATTGGATGTTATACTTTGATACTTTCACATCATACCAACATTAAGAAATAAGACTATTGTCCGTCCAGAAGATGGATGACACAATGACGTGCTCTGTTTGTTGTTGATCATACTCTCTTATTCAGCTTAGAAAGTAATTCTGTTATTTTCATTAATTTGCAGGCCTTGGAGCTCCTCAGAATAGATTGGAGCTGCAAGTAGAATCTTCTGAAAACTATTATGCTGTACAAGATGTGCCGGTAACTTTCATCTCATGCCTTGTTATAGCTTTAATTTGAGAAGGTGGTTGTATTATGTGGAGACCACACTCTTGCGGTAGTGAGTTTGTGGTTTTCACAAGTGTTTACTAATGGTCTTGTGAAGTCTTTGGGAGTTGGGAGCGACAATTTATGGGACATCAGATTTAAGTATTGGGGTACTTTGTTTTAGCTTTTTCAAAACATATTGCTATTTTAATCTCATTTCGGGGAAAATGGTGAAATTTTTTATCAGCTTTATGAAGGATATACTCCTATGAGAGGTGAACCTAAGAAATATGTTGTGAAATCAGGAGTTCCATAATCTATGGTCGTCATTATTTATTTTTCAGTCTTTTGAGACTTAGCTAGGTTTTAACTGTTTAGGTGAAGTAAAATTCCTTGAATAAGTTTCCAATTTATTACCTACTGTTTTATTATAAAAGTGCTTCACATATATCTTGTAGTAATCTGTTGCTAAGTGTACTTGCTATTAATTATCAGTACTCTCATCAAGTGGAAGAAGACTGGTCTGAAAGGAACTGTTATCCAATTGAGGCTTCAATGAAGAAATTGATAAAGGAGGAAGTATCCAAACAATCAAACAACAGACAAAATGCTCCAAGCATTGTTGCTCGGCTGATGGGAGTGGACACGTTGCCATCAGATACAAATTCTGTTGCTCAGCCAATCGACAAAAAGAATGAAAAAGTTGGAGGAAAGTTCTCAAAGAAGGAAATGGGTGGAAAGAGCTCAGTTGGTCATGTCTCTTCTGACTCAAATTCTTCCACGCTGATGGAACTCAACTCATCTTACCGTGATAAAGACAGAAGTGCTGATAGATGGAGCAGAGAGCAGAAGTTAGGAAAACCAAGGCGTCGAGAACATCCTCAAGAGGAGGAACTACAGAAGTTCAAGAAAGAATTTGAAGCATGGCAAGCAGCCAGGTTTAAGGAATGTTCAAGGGTTATTGAACATGACAGCATCCCTGGACTACTTGCTCAAGAGGATGTCAACAAGGAAAAGATGACAATTTATGCAACTTCTGGGAGAAGAGGAAGTGAGAAGCCCGTAGAACCTAAGAGTCTTACATTAAAGGAAATGTCACATGAAAGAGGTAGCTTACAGCAACACAGAGACAAATTGAATTTTTTCCCTTCTGAGCAGAAGGAATCTTTTCCGTTGAGAAGCAGGACCATGAGTAGAGATTTTGAGCAGTCTTCCCTGATGAGTTCTAGTCAGAAGCTGGATAAATCTTCTGCTCCCACAAAGATAGTGATCTTGAGGCCTGGTCCTGATAGGATTTCTTACCACGAAGAGTCTTGGCCGAGTTCCTCGGGCACTTTAGAGGATAGAGGTAGTATAGAAGATTTTCTTGAGGAGGTGAAGGAGCGGTTGAAATGTGAACTGCAAGGGAAAACAGTCAAGAAGGGTTCTGTCGGCCGAGGAAGTGGAATTGAGACTCCTTTCAGTGAAAAGCCATCAGATCCCAAACAAATTGCTAGGCACATAGCAAAACAAGTCCGAGAAAGTGTAACTAGGGACTTTGGAAGGAATTTGCTCCGGTCAGAATCAACAAGGTCATATAGAAGTGACATTCAGTTCAATGGACCAGCTTCCCCGGATTTCATCAGCCGAGACACCAGGAAATTCTTGTCAGAGAGACTAAGGAATGTTCTCAAGCAAGAAACTCAGCTTGACGTTCCCATAGTGGCCTCTTCATCATACGCGTTAGATAATGAACAGGCCAAACTAAAACAAGTTAGAGATACTTTGAAGGCCAGAAATGAGGTGAGCTGCCGGGAAATTGTGAAAGATGAACAAGAAATTCAAACCAGATCTTTCAGGCATGGGTCAGATGATGGAGTGCTCCAGAGAGAGTTATCCCCAAGAAATCTTCTTAGGTCTTTGTCAGCCCCCGTATCAGGAACATCATTTGGGAAGCTTCTTCTGGAAGATCGTCACATTTTAACTGGTGCCCACATCCAGAGAAAGCATGAAGCCATTGATAACGTGACACTGGATGTAAAAAAACAGAAGAAAGAGAGGTTTAATTTTAAAGAAAAAGTTTCCAATTTCAGATATAGTTTTGCTTTTAGAGGGAGGCTGTTTGGTAAAAAGATGCAATCAATGGTGGAATCACGTAGCAGTGAACACGATTTCATGAGAGATATCATGAGTGGACCAACAATTCTTATGAACTATGGCGAGAGGCATGTAAGAATATACAATGTTTCTTTAATTTTTTTTATGTATATAAGGATTAGTATGGGTTCAATTGTTTTCAATCTCTTCTTCTCAAACTAACATATCTTTCATTGTATGGTCTTAGGAGAACTCCACTGAGGTTCCTCCTAGTCCTGCATCTGTGTGCAGCAGTGCTCAAGAAGATTTATGGAGGCAAGCTGATCATGTCAGCCCCATGTCAACACCGGATGTAACTCCAGGAGAAGATAATGGTGTGCCACAGGTTTTTAGAGAGATCAGCTTCAATCTGCATGGTATGGAAACAATTGATTTCTAGGTTTGACACATAAAATCCTACATATGTTCAAAATGTGGTTTATATATGAAGATAGAGTGTAGCTAACTTGTGCTTTATGTCTCTCATTGCATGGTCGACTTCATTTGAGTCATGACCACAGGCATATTTCCATTATGGCTTCTCCGCCTGCTTACAATTTACAGATGAACTTCTGTTTGTTCTATGTTTCAATAGACGAGAGTATCTGTAGGTTAAGTGCTTTGAGGCGCATAATTTCTGCCCAACAGCCGTATTATAAAACTCAGACATTGATCCTGCTATCAGGGTCCACTTCCTTTGAAAATATTGTTTTATCTCTAAAATGAGCCTTTCTTCTAATTGAAACAAAATAATCGGTATTCTACATGTTATAGCTGAAACCAAGAATTTCAGGAAACCTGGGTTAAAACATTGGGAGGGAATAATCTTTAGTTTTGATTTAGATATCTGGAAGACTGGAAACATCTTGCCCTAACTCGCAACAAAATGAGGTTGGACTATGTTGCAGTAATAAAACATATTAAGCTATTTCTTAATTTTCGTGGTGTTTTCTCTCGTGGACATGTGAAATAATTATCTCGTGGTGTTTTCAATTTTACAGAGCTGCGGAAGCAACTAAATCAACTTAAATCTCATGGGCCTGAGGACCCAACAATCGAACAAGAGTCTGATGAGTCTGAAATGGTTGACCTGGAGGACCCAACAGAAGCTTACATAAGAGATCTTCTTGTTTCTTCTGGCTTGTATGATGGATCATCTGATACATCCTTTTTCAGATGGGACACATTTGCAAAGCCTATCAGTAACTCCGTGTTTGAAGAAGTGGAAGAATCTTATAGAAAATCGGCCAAGGAGGATGAAAGTATGATAAAGGATGACAATGAGAAGAAGGTAGATCACAAGCTGCTACTTGATTTATTAAATCAAACACTTTCAACTATTCTTGGACCACTTTCGATCATGTCTACATTCAAAAGAAAAATTATTCATTCCTCTATGCTGCCGACTTTGCGTGGAAGGAGGTTATTGGATCGTGTGTGCGAGATTATCCGTGTGTATTTACACCCTTCAACGGACAAAACTCATTCCTCGCTTGATAGTATGGTGACCCGGGATCTGGGATCAATCCCTTGGTCTGTACTGATGGATGATGAGATAAATTTCTTGGGAAGAGAGATGGAATGTCTGATAATTGGAGATTTGGTTGAGGAAATTGTGAAGGACATGAGACTGTAATCATGTGGGTCATGTCTCATTCCACAGGCACAGCTTTTTTTTTATGGGAATGGCGGTGTAAATTTGGAATTGCAGTATGTGCATGCTTACATGGATATCAAAGCCAAAGGTCTCCATGTTTGCTTGATACAGTTAGGTTTTAAAACTTAAAGTGGAAGATTGAAAGTGCATGTATATATGTTCATGATGTAGGTATTGGGTTGAGTCAATACGTAATGTACATCACTTGTGCATGTATTAGTAGCTTATTTTTGGAAAAAAAGAATTTTGATTTATTGTTATTTGTTGGATGTGATTTTTCCAGCATTGTTTTTGATAAGTGAATGTCAATATTCGATCTCCTAATATGACAAATAGTTGCTTCTAGTATCAGCAGCTGCGATCAACATGAGATGCCCAAGCTTGAAGCTTAATCCAAGTAAGCCTGGGAAGCATACGACTCGGTTAGGGCCCAACTCTTTTTTCATTGTTACCAATAGACTGACAATTTTTGTTACGATCCGTAAACATTACATCAGAGTTGGGCCGAATACAAAATTGGGAAAAGTATATGCAAAGGTGACAAAGTTTAGTCCTGTATTAAGGCCTACTTCCCCAATTGGCAATTGAGATTAAATCGTGAAATGATGAGTTATAAGACTTTGCCCACTAACACTAAGAACAGAAATGGGAAAAGTTTATTACCAGACCCAAAAGTGTGAGACCAAACACATTCAAAAGAAGACTAGTAAAAGATCTTCCACTAACAATAGAGATATTGTGGAAACCACGAGAAATCGTTAAAAAAACAAAAAAGGCCGACCACTTAGGAATCTTGGTATGGACATTAGAAGCACGAGATAAGGTTCAACCAATACCTCTGTTTCTTTGCTTCTTTTCCTGATATTGACATGAGAACTTTGTGGCCTTGTTAGGTACACCAGAATTGTCCTGTACCGTTGAAGTTGGACTCCCGTAGAGAGAGAGAGAGAGAGAGGGAGATTAATTCTATAGCCAGTTTGAACCCATCAATCGGAGCACAACATTCTACCAGCAGAAACAACTGTTTAAAGCAGAAAATGAGTATTAAAAGCTGGTGGATGGGTATCCATTGGTTTTTTATTTCTCTCTCTCTCTCTCTCTCTCTCTAATAATGGAAATGATTCAAGCAAAATTGACATGCATTTAATTACCTAATCTGACCTTTTGGCCTATATGGTTTGCAAAAGGGTATCTATCTGCAATGGCATAAGAATAAGCTGCTAGCGGAAAACTATAAGGCCTACTTGTCTTGTCGAGCGTGTCTAAGATGCGGATCCAAAAATTTATTCATGCATGAGCGTGAATAAAATAATAAAATATAATAATAATTTTTTTGACATGTTTACATAAGAGAGGAGAGGGAACTTGAACTAGTGACTTCCGCTTCATTATGCGTGATCCCAACCGATTAAGCTACCTTTTGAGAACATAATAATTTTTTGTTGTTGTTCTCTTTATAGATATATATATAATATAAAACTCACATGCCTTAACGGATGGACCCAAATATATTCCAAGCAAATAAATTGAATCAAAACTCTCTCACATTTATTATCCGAAATTACTAGGAAATTGGCTAGGACATCTCTATCTCGTAGGTTAAGCTTTGTATGAAATGTAAACTGTTGTGTCACCCTCAATATTTGACTCGCCCCGGAAGGCAAGGTGGAGGAGCACATGCCTTGTCGGGACTCAGCTCCAAATTGTCACTTCAACAAATCCATTAAATAAGCCTAACCATGTAACTCTACCCCAACTAGATTCTAAAGTATGTACACGTGTCAAAACCATGGTGCTTTTTGCAATTAATCTAATCAAATTTCAAAGAAAACAAGGGTTCGACAGGGTTTGGTCAAAGACCATATTCATTAGTCACAAATTTTCTTTATTGATTTGGATTATGTACCAAATACACTTAATACGCATTTTACGCCTTAATTGTATATTTGACATGTCTTGCTACACATGTGATTGGAACATCAAATGCATGCATGTATGGGTTCTTATTATATTGGGGTAATTATCTTTTGTTCCTATGCTTTGACACTTTTTCTTCATAAACTATCAATTATGATACTTGACTTCATCAAATTACTATTTTATGACACTTTTCTCCTATAAATTACCAATTATAATACTTGATTCTATCAAACTATCATCTTATGACATTTTTTCGCATTTTGTCAATAAAATGGATGGTCAATGAGGAGAGATTTTTTTTTTCTATTTTTGCCCCCACTTTTGGAGGGTATAAGAGTCATTTTAGTGATTTGAAGTGGGGTAAAAATGAAAAAAAAAAACTCTCTCCATTGACCGTCCCTTTGACCGATAGAATGTAAGAAAATGTCATAAGATGATAGTTTGATGGGATCAAGTGTTATAGTTGATAGTTTCATAGAAGAAGAGTGTCAAAGCGCTGTAATTTATGAAGGCAAAAGGTAATTACCGCTATTATTTTTTGTTAAGAGCACCATCTGTTTTTTTTATTATTATTATTTAAAAAATTCATAATAATATCCACATAAAATTTAGAAAACACAAAAAAAAAAAAGAAAAAAAAAAAAAATTTCTTTCTCTTTCTCATGTCTTAACGCGTACATGACAGGATGCAGCTGAGAGTATCCAATGAGCAGTTGACAAATGGGGCATTTGTACAAGTTCAAATATATGATGCGAAAATAAATGGGGTATTTAGTTAGTTTGTGATTGGTTGGAATTTGGAAAGAAATAAAATTCAGCTTTTATTAATTAATTTTTCTGACAGAAAAGCCGCGGGTGTCAGACAGAAATAAGAATTGAGCACTTTATCCAAGGAGGCAAGGAGGACCAAACGGACCCAATTTAGAGAATTGCGGATTGAGAGACACTCCTCAGAGTTTGCACTGACACTACTCACGCTACTCAATACTCATCTTCTTCTTCTTCACCAACCCACGTAATACACGAGTTGTCAGTGGAACTCTCTGTCTTTCTTTCTCTTTATCTTCCATCTCCTAATTTCTTTCTAATTTAAAAATTATATTTTTTTAAAAATCATCTCTTATTTAAAATAGTATAAAGATGACTCTAGTGATTCTTATAACGTTAAAGATTAATGGGTACTATCACATTAATCTATTAAAATAAGAATATAATAAGTGTAGGTAAGATTATGCATAACAAAATATTAAGAGATATATCATGCAATTACTAGAGGGTAGCGGAAAACAATCCAAAAGATTTGAACAAATCAACTATTAAACAAAATAAAAAAAGATTCTTACAAAGGTTTACAATATTTTTATTTGCATCATTTATGATTTACAATAATATTTCTCTATAATCTTTTATTTCCATATAAATCACTATCTTCGAATATTTTCATAGTTTAATATTTCTTCATGATCGTCATTATCTCTCTCCCTCCACGTAAAAGAAAGAAAGAAAAAATTCAAACGAGTGACCTCCACTTTATGAAATATAATTTACAGTCAATTGAGCTATATATATATATCCATGTGAAGGTTGAATTGAAGCCACTAGTTGACAATATATATACCATTTAATGATGACCATGAGATTAATTCCCTCCCATTTCAATGATCACATTCATTAAAATATATTTCCTTCTTCTCAAATTAACCGTTTATAATAATAAAATAAATACAATAAATATAATTAAAAAAAAAAGGGCATTAAAAATAATAAAATAATAAACGAAGGGTGAAGTGAAGGCCCAAAGTCCAAACAAAACATTCTGCAAACTGGGGTTCCATATTCATAGAATCCCCGGAAACTGTTGAAACTTGTGTCGGTAGGTACACTGATGGCTTTAGAGTTGGGTTAATTACTATCAAACCTCAGAAGAAAATCGTAAAATGCGCATGAGCCACATGGTTACGCTAAAGTACGCTGGATAGGGCACTGCGCCTCCCAACAACTGAACCACACTTTTCTTCCACGCCTCTCTTTTGGTCTCTACCCCGTTTTGTCTCTTTCTTTGCTTTCTCGTTATCTTCCCCTACTGACTGACCACTGACCTGCTTTTCTCACAGAGCCAGCGACCGAGAGAGAGAGAGAGAGAGATAGACTTTGATGACTGAGTTTAACATGATGGAGTGGGAGAAGCAGGGAGGACATGATCGTCATCATCACCAGCAGCAGCAGCAACAGCAACAGCAACAGCAACAAGAGAGGGAGGAGAATGGGAGTGTTGGTAATATCGACGTTAATGGGAATGGGAATGGTGGGATGTTGTATGTCAAGGTTATGACGGATGAGCAGTTGGAGACTCTTCGCAAGCAGATTGCTGTTTACGCCTCAATCTGCGAGCAACTCGTTGAGATGCACAAGAACCTCACTGCCCAACAAGATCTCGCAGGTTTTACTCTTCTGTCTTTGTCCTTTTTCTGGTTGAATACTACATTCGTTTGTATTTTGTTTTTTTGTTTTTATGTATGGGATCGAACGAGGAGATGATATTTGCTACCAAGACCTTTGGCTTATCGTTCAATACTTTGTTCTTTATGGGGTTTTGTTGATGAGGATTTCATCTGGGTGCTAATGCTTTTATGGGGAAATTCAGTGTTACTTTTTTGTTTTGTTTGGTTTTCTTTTGTGATCTCTTGTATTTACAGACGTCCAATATACTTTCTTTACCAAAAAAAGCGTGTTTCTACTGTGAGCGTTTTCATCCGTAATTACTGTTCTTGTATGTATGTTTCGTTTGTGAATCTTTGTTTTGACGATGTCTCATCTCATACATCTTTGCTCTAAGCATTGATCTATGATTTTGTGTTTTCAGAAAATTTCTACCGTCAATGAAGCACTTTTGACTTTGTTCTGATAAATGCTTTTGGTACAATTGAGTAGGGTTGAAAACTTGAAAGGGAATGGGTGTGAGTCCTGCCGATTTTCACACCTTTTCTAACTTGGGATAAGTTTATTTAGCTCCAAATAGATTAATTTCCTTGATAACTCAACCAATTCAATAAATTCGGCTTTGACCATGCTTCATTAATCTGTACAATGAAGCTAAGCTGCTATATCAATATTGTGGCTGGACCACCAGAGCTCAAGGTATATGCTTCCTGAGTTTGTTGCTTTATCTTAAAGAGCTATTAAGTGTGAAAGCAGTTGATCAGACGAGATGTGGCTCTGTATTGATAGACAGACTATTCCCTAATTCATTTCTTCTCATCATTTGGCCGGTTTTGTTGTTGCCAAGATCCTTTTCAGACTTCAATCTTAGTTTCTTTGCAATTGCCTGTTATACAAGTTCATTCTAGTCGTGGATGCATATGATCATTTTATCACCGGTCTGTTCCGTTGCCTGCTTGTGGTAGCGGACACAGATGATTGGAGTAGAAACATTCAGGATAGTCCCTACTTCCCCATTCTATGGGGCATTTAGTCTAGATGTTAGACACGACCTTATGGTAGAATGTTTGAAATTAGTACTTGATGTGTAAGAGTGTGCTTATCACTATCTTAATTTATGTAAGCCTTCACTGTTTCAAGCATTTTCAATATATTTGGGATATCATTTCTAGGAAGTTTGACTCCATGGGATGTCTTGGGTTATGCCTAGACGGGTTATTGACTTGCTGGCTTCTTGGTGGTCGTCTGGAAGGCAAAGGAGTGCTGCGGTTTGGAAGATAGTACCCACTTGCCCCTTTTGGTGTTTATGTAGGGAAAGAAACAATAGGTGCTTTGAGGATTTGGAGAGATCCCTGAAGGATATTTTATCCTCTTTCTTCCATTTGTTGTTTTTTTGGACTCCTGCTTTTTTGTCTCCTTCGTTGATTAGTTATGATGATTTCCTTGTTCGTTTTTCTCTTTCTAGTTAGGTGATTTATTTTGTATACTCCCAATGTTCTTAGGGGCGCCTTACGCCTTTAATAAGATTTCTAAGTTAACAAAATATCTTTTAAGATACCATATTTGCTTAAAAACAAAACTTTGACTCTTGCTCTCTCAGGAGTGAGGCTGGGTAATATATACTGTGACCCTTTGATGACATCTGCTGGCCACAAAATTACTTCCAGACAGCGGTGGACTCCAACACCTGTACAGCTTCAGATTCTGGAGCGTATATTTGAGCAGGGGACTGGAACCCCAAGTAAGCAGAAGATCAAAGACATAACCTGTGAACTGAGTCAGCATGGCCAAATTTCAGAAACAAATGTCTATAATTGGTTCCAGAACAGGCGTGCTCGATCAAAACGGAAGCAACAAAATGCAGCATCGAACACTGCTGAATCAGAAGTAGAGACAGAAGTTGATTCACCTAAAGATAAGAAGACAAAACCAGAGGAATTTCAGTCCCAACAGAACTCAGATCCTAGGGCTGAAGATTTGTGCTTCCAGAACCCTGAGATAAGCTCTGATTTGCACTTCTTAGATCCACAGAGTAGTAAAGAAGAGACTATGTTTCCTACAGATGGTGGCTTGAAACCTGCTAGAGGCTTAGGCCAGCTCTCCTTTTTCGATGGTTTGCTAACAAATCCAAGTACGTGTCTTCTTTAACTTTGGTTTCTTTCTATTAGCTGACACATTTTCTTGTCATGTTATGACTCTTAAGAGGTCTGATATATCATAGTTAGAGTACTTCTCAACAACTTAATTTACAAGTTTTGCTTCGACTCCCTGTTGAAGAATATTGCAACTTTTCAATAGATTTCGTTTCTAAAAAATCTACTCTTGTAATTATTCAGTAACACTTGTGTTCCATATAGAGATTTTGATTAGTATCTACCATTTTTTTACACTCAACATAACAATGGCTATATATGATAATTAAGGAATGGGCTTTTTAATTTAAAGAAGAGGTTATCATGTCTTCTCATTGTAGCAATGCCTTGGACCTCTCTTCTGTCATTGTAGCACTTATCTCTTAAACCTAATTATCCTGTACTAGCTGAGTCGTTGCCCTTAGCTGGTTTTCTCTAATTGCTTCTCAAGTTATAGGGATCACTTGACTTGTATTACCACAGCATTTACTCAAGTGGATCGTAGCTAGGAGTAGAAAAGTATCTTGTTACATTCATGTATGAACACAAAGTTACACACGCAGCAGACATTTTATGTATGCCTTAATTTTCAACAGTGAAATCTCAACAACAATCCTGTTTTTATACCTCTCTGAATAATTTTTGCAGGAAGCGACCACCTGACTGGAAAGATGGAAGTGCCAGGGAGTTATATCTATCACCATGCGGAAGACTATGGCATGTAGGTTGACACTCATTTTGTCCAGCATTGTTATTATACTTGACGAAGTTATATTGTCACTAGAAGCCATGTAGATCCCGGATTGTGGTTTTTGGGCTTGCAAGCAGCAACCAGTGCAAATCGATTCCGTCGAACCTATATATATATATCTCGCCTAACGTAGTGGAGTGGAGTCATATACTTATGGTTCAGCTTCAATGACACGAATGAACTGAAAGCTGGAGTGTAGATATACCAGTATGGCATCATAATTTGGGACTGGTTTTTTGCTTTTGACTGATTAATTTTGAGTTGCTTCTGTCTTTTGTTAACCGAGTGGGCTTAGATATGTCTTGAGCAGTTTAAAGGGGTATTGATGATGATGATGTTAAGTTTCTTTTAGACTTACATTATTATGATAGCTTTGTTTGCAAGGAAACAATTTGGATGTTTGCCTATTTCACTTTTTTGACATTTTGCACCAACGATGAAGAATTTCACATCAGTGTTGTTTCAAACGGCCGGGGAGCAGCCAAGCGCAATCAAAGTGGCCGCTAATCATGATGATTACTTATAATGTTGTTGGCTATTGCTGTAATTATGATAAAGTTGTTGAGGGGTGATTAAAGTGATAGTAATAGTCTCTGTATAATTTGATTTGGAACCTCTGATTTTGAGTTGATTGCCTTTGAAGGAATCTTAGAAAATCATAAAAAAGACAAGTCCATCACTATTAATGATTAAAGTAAAGCCCACTATTAATTGTCTTTTTTACTAGTAATTAACTTTATTAGAAGGAAGATCAATTCCAACTCCAAACCAGATTGGTATCTTTATGGGGAAAAAAAAAGAAAAAAAAAGTACAAATTCATTTTTAATAGGTGACTGATACAATATTTTAAATAACTACTTAGCTCAAAAATTACTTAAGCGGAAATCATTTAGTAAATATTATTACATTTGTTTTATACTAAAATTTATAATGCTTCCAATGCATATATCCTAGTTGATCAGATATTGGGGGTACTTGCATTCATTTTCGCAGATCTCCTTGCAAACGAAGGTCACGAATCCATTGTCGCCACTATCGCCTGTGCAATCGTTGAAGCACTTATTGTGGCAAATCTGGTCCACTTTCCTCATGGCTTCTCCAACCTTCATGGATGCCAGCCAAACGATAATGGTGAGAAAAAGCAATGTCGCAAACTTGCATGAAACCATTTTTTCCTTTTTGTTTAATTACTGCGTTAAATGGAAGAAATTGGGAGGTGTACGTACTATGAGGTTTGATCCGACTTGTTTGCGTTTTATAGCCATTGCTCAAAGGATAATCGTTTTTGTGGCTTTGTGGTGCAGAGGCTAACGCGGACAAGACACTCGAACCCACGCATTAATGTTCCTCACTTGCACTAAACAAACCCTAAACCATATATTATGGTTTTCTATTCAAGAAAATTTACACGTTTATTTTGTTAAAAACAACATAAATGAGTAATGCTATTTGTTGGGAATTGGGGTCACAATAAAACCCGAAACCAAGTTTAATAACCCGGGCCTAGCTAGCAGGATGTGCGAGCAAGGGATTAAGCCTTTTAAAAAATTTAAGATTCATGCTTTAATCTAGAGATGATCTCTGAAACAAATTCGTATGAGTCTTCAAATTTAGGAAATATTTTCAAATTTCATGACTCAGGCCCAAAAAGTTTTATGGGCAGGGCCAAGGCATAAGCATAGAAAAAAAAGGGGGTCAAAACATAAATTTTAAATTTTGTTTTATAAGTAAAAAGAAAGAAAACAAAGATGTGGGTTGCAACCAGCCACAAAATTAAACCCAATTAATAAGGCATAAGAGGGAGTAGACATGATGACCAGGGAACTCCATGTCCATGCACATTACCATGCATGCTTCCTTCATTCTCATATACAGTAAATTATTGTACACGAATATTGCAAAGACTATTACTACCAAAAGTTTAAGCTCATAAAGCATATGGCTTTATGCCTCGAAAACAAGTGTTTAACAACACACTATACGGCCTTAGTCTTAGAAAATAAGTGATTTTTTTTTTTTTTTTTTTCTAAAGCAAAGTCACCAACAGTTAGGAGTAATTTTTTTGGACATAACAGTTAGGAGTATTAAGATAAAACCAATGCATTAAAGTATTTTATGACTAAACGGTCATAACATATATATATATTTTAAAAAAAAAGAAAACTGTAAAACATTTGATAATAAAGGTCAATCGTTTTTCCTCTAAGCAATGGTCAAACCATAAAAACAATTAAAATTAATTTAATTTCATCATAAATCTGGTTTAAGACCCAAAGGTACAAAATATAATAAGTAATAGTAAATTAATGGCTGAAAAATTAATGATTGTAGCACATATCACAACAATTAACAACTCATACTTATAGCATTTATATTAATGAGTTAATGTTTAATTTATTATATTAATTACTCATACTTGTGAAATATGACTTAACCTTTTTTTTTTTTTGGGAATAAGAGATCTGAAATATTATTAAAGCTCCAAAAAGAGCAAAATCAAGAAGAAGAGTTAGACTCTTCTCTCCTTACAATATCACTTAACCTTTTTATATTCACTTTTTATAAATCAATATGACTAAAAATTTGAAATTCTTAATAACCAAACGTACCCGAGAATTAATGAAGGAATTTCGTTTTACTTCATAATTAAACTAAATACCATTAGAAGTTAATACATTTGTTTTATATGCTACATTTTTTTAACACTTTATCATAAAAATTAACATCAAGAGAACGTTTTTATTTTGTGATGTGGGTATTAAGTTATAGCCTCGAGATTGCATATTACGTCTCATTAAACAGAAGTCGTTATTGATTAAAATTCTCATACTATTATCAATCATCATTAATTATTTTAGATAAGCGTTATGATCTCATTTGAGAACGCATTTTTGGAAGATTTTTCTTCTAAATATTTTAGCAAAAAAATTAAAAATATTGATAACTCAAAACACAAAATATTCAAAATTATTTTTACTTTTATGGCACATTAGAATACTTTTTCAGCAAAAAACAATAAAGAGCAATGCTAAATACTTCACAAATATCTCACAAAACTGAAATGATACGGTTTAGTGAATTATGATATTTGAACCGGAGAATATTCAATTAGTTATACTTGAATGATATTTTTGCCTCTTAAACAGTAAAAAAACAAAAATACCCTTTCAAATATAACTAATTGGATAGTCTCATGTGGATCCTGTTCCTTTTAAGCCTTTGAATCAACCATAATTAATATATATTACTCGTTAGACCTTGCCACATCAATTTTGTAAGAAATTTAGTTTAACACTCCTAACACACACACAAACATTAATTACTTGTACAAGTCAATAAAAAGGCAACACACAAATTGGAAAGGGAAACGTTGAGAGATTTTATTTAGTCATCCGCGTTATAGAGTGTAGAAAAATAGAATTAATTTATTAGATCCCATTCCCATGCATCATGCATGCATGCATGCATAATCACCCTTTCATTGCACTGCATCCTCGTTTATGATCATATTTTGGGCCGACTTGAAGACAGAAAAAGCATTCGACAACCGTGCATTGATTACTGCAGACGTCTTTGCATGCAAGAACCACGTCTCCATCGTCGCAACGTCCGCCTGTACACGTCTTGAAGCACGGATCGTAGCAACCAGTGTCCAGTCTCCATTTTATGCCTTCTCCCACCTCCAACGATGCCAGCAAAACCATCACGCTCATCAAAACCACCGCCGCAGCCTTGCATGAACCCATTTTCTAATACCAACCCAACACGAGCCAGGGTAGCCTGTTAGAATTGAGAGTCCTTTTGTTGTTTAATTAAATTGTTCCGATTATGGTCGATTTATATATATATAGTCTTATATGCATCCATGTTTTTGACCTGACCCGACCGTTATAAACCATATTAATGACCAAACGGTCATAAACCAAAATTGTTAAAAGTTGATTTTTATTTCTCATAAAAAACTCATAAAGATAATATTAAATGATAAAACGTTTTTTTATTTCCCATAAAAAACTCATGAAGATAATATTAAATGATAAAACGTTTGAAAAATGAATGTTTGTAACTCATGTTACTACAAACCCAATCCATAATCCTTTTCTGCAGTGACGATGTGATATGCATGTTGATGGGAAAATGCAGTCGAGAGTGTTAGAGAATATATTTCCTACATAGAAGGAAATATATTAAATTGATATTATATATTTATTTTTGATTGTAATCAGGTTTGATGGTAATCAAATCTATGATTACCATACTTATCTATTACATTCTCCTATAAATAGGAGCATTTGTATTGTAATATCAATTCATTCAATAAGAGCTTAATATAGCCTTAGAGCTTTATTTGTGGACGTAGGTCATAGACCGAACCACGTTAAAATCTTGTGTTTGTCTCTTTTATTTTAATTCTACTTTTATTTTATTTTTCTATTTGTTTATAAATTTCTTCAGTAGTGCATAAGATATTTAAGCAATAGGCCTTGCACCACTGCACTGGTTGTAGCAAACCTGGTCCACTTCGATCCCTTCTCCTGGCTTCTCCAACCTCCATGGATGCCAGCAAAACGACAATGCATGGTGAGAAAAAGCGGTGTCGCAATCTTGCATGATTAACCCATTTTTTCTGTTCTTTTTTCTTTTTGTTTAATTATTACTGCCTTAAATAGAAAAAATTGGGAGATGTATTATGAGGTTTGTTTTTATAGTCATTGCTCAAAGGATAATCGTTTTTGTGGTGCAGAGGCTAATGCGGGCAAGCCACACTCGTCTTAACTCTCAAACTCACGCAATGTTCCTCACTTGCACTAAACAACCCCAAATATATATATATATATATATAATGGTTTTCTATTCAAGAAAATTTACACTTTTATTTTGTAAAAAACCACAAACATGAGTGACGCTATTTGTTGGGAATTGGGCTGACAATAAAATCCGGCCCATTATGACCTGCCTCTTTTCACCTGCATTACGGGCCCAAATGGTAAATAAAACCCAGACCAAACCTAAAAACTTTGAGTAATTTTATAAGTTACTCTCGTGTCTTTTTTGTGTTCCTCCATGAATGAAGTGGCTTTTAAAATCAAAATTCAATAATGATTAATCACAAATTCAATGATAATTTTAGAAACCACATCATTTTTATTGTGGCTTATAACATTACTTAATAACTTGGCGGCCTAATAGGATGTGCGAGCAAGCGATAAGACTTTCCAAAAATTTGGAATTTATTCAAAACAGACTCCTACGAGCCCTCAAATTTAGGGAACACTCCCATATTTCATGACTCAAGCCCACAATCCTCAAAAATTGAATAGAGAGGCTCAACGATTACAATTAGCCTCTCTAAAAGGGAAGCCATATCCAAGTTATTGGGAGTTTTATGATTCTTAAAGCTAGCTAGTAAAACTTCTTGCCTACTTATAATTATTTTTTTAAAACAAATAATTCACTTCATTATCAAAGCTATTTCTCGCCGGCACATCCCGGAAAAATTTTGTGCTTATTTATGTTCCAACATTATTTAGTAAATTGTTATAGCTAGTCTTGTATATCATTTCAGTTATGTTGCATGCTCTTTGAACAACATAGTCGTCCTCGACATTGGAGTTTTCATCAAAACGGTTTGTCGTCAAATGGGACCATTTGGACTTGACTAATGGGTCCGCCATGTAAGGTTTAATGACATTGGAATAGTGGCACTTTTTAAAAAATGTCACTAAAAATTATATGAGATTTGATAAATTACTTGGTTGTTAGCTAGAAATCAACATATTATAGGGTGGAGGTTTAGTGACATTTTTTAGAAAATGTCACTAAACAAATGCCATTAAACCTGATTTTTTTTTTTTATTTTTTTTTTTTGTAGTGGGAGGACTCTA
Organism: Carpinus fangiana; assembly: GCA_006937295.1. Taxonomy (NCBI): domain Eukaryota; kingdom Viridiplantae; phylum Streptophyta; class Magnoliopsida; order Fagales; family Betulaceae; genus Carpinus; species Carpinus fangiana. Next base: position 41,512,881 of record CM017322.1, read on the forward strand.
ATCCAACAAATCGTGCCGGTCTGTGTGGGCGTTCAAACTGTGTGTTTCATTGGCGAATAAAGCAATAAACTTTGTAGCTGCTCGACAACTTCAAATCCAATGAAGACGGTGTGTTCGATTGTAACTTTCCAAGCGGATGGATGATATACCATATGGTGCATACTCACTATCCGCACATATGTGAGCAAAAGATAGCGAAATATAAGTAGACGGAGGCAAATAGCGAAATATAAGTAGACGGAGGCGGATATGTAATGTGGTTTACACTCCTAATTAAGACACACATCAACATTCATTATTTGTACAAGTCAATAATAAAAAGGCAATACACAAAATTGGGAAGGGAAACATTGAGAGTTTTTATTTAGTCATATATCCGCGTTATAAAGTGTAGAAAAATAGAATTAAATTAGGCAGATATTATTAATTATTAGATCCCATTCCCATGCCCATGCCCAAGCATGCATAATCACCCATGGATTGCACATCCCCGTTTACTATCATATTTTGGGCCGACTTGAAGACAGAAAAAGCATTCGACAAACGTGCATTGATTATTGCAGACGTCCTTGCATGCAAGAACCACGTCTCCATTGTCGCAACGTCCGCCTGTGCACGTATTGAAGCACGAATCGTAGCAACGATTGTCCCGTCTCCATTTTATGCCTTCTCCGACCTCCAACGTCGCCAGCAAAACGATCACGCTCATCAAAACCACCGCCGGCGCCACCGCAGCCTTGCTTGAACCCATTTTCCTGCCTTCAATCAGCTGTGGCCCTTTCTGACCAGGAGTTGCAAGAATTTGGGAGATCTCACTAACTGATCTTATGTTTTTATATCAATTTCTCAACAATGATTGTTTTTATGGGTTTGTGATGCAGAGGCCAATGCGCGCGGACAAGCCACTCAATCCCCAACCTTTCTCACCTTCCCTAACCAATTACACTACATTTCCGTTTTCTGTCCGAGAAAATTGACGCAAAGAATCTTAGTGTATTCTATCCACAGTTTGTTACACCACTCAAGCAAATTTAATACGAACCCAACACAAGAGGTGTAAGTATGACCTGTGTAACTAAATTGTTCGGATTATGGTCAATTTATAGTCTTTTATATGCATGCGTGTTTTTGACCAGACCCGACGGTTATAAACCATATTAATGACCAAACGGTTATAAAATCAAAATTGTTAAAGCTGATTTTATTTCCCATAAAAAAAACTCATGAAGATAATATTAAATGACAAAATGTTTTCAAACGATTGAAAAATGAATGCTTGTAAGACATATTACAATAAACCCAAATCAACATGTAACATAAGAGTTGACAATTTTTGATATGACTCGTTAACGTGCACAATAACATAAATTCATGAGTCAATAATATTTATAGGACTCAATAATAAAGAAGATTAGAAAGATACTTTGAGTTTTATTTTCTTATATATATATATATATAATCCTTAATTTCCTGCAGTGACGATATGTGATATGTTGATGGGAGATTGGTCAAGGGCCAAAACAGAAAATGCAGTCGAAAGTAGTGCATAAATTTAAGCAATAGGCCTTGCAATAATCAGCGGGGTCACCACTGCACTGGACGTAGCAATTATATATTGTAGCAAATCTGGTCCACTTCCCTTCTCCTGGCGTCTCCAACGTCCATGGATGCCATCAAAACGATAATATTGGTGAGGAAAAGCAATGTCGCAATCTTGCATGAACCCTTTTCCTTTTAATTACTGCGTTAAGTGGAAGGAATTGGGAGATCATGTAGTATGAGGTTTGATCCAACTTGCTTGTGTTTTACAGCCATTGCTCAAAGGATAATCGTTTTTGTGGCTTTGTGGTGCAGAGGCTAATGCGGTCGATCTTAACTCTCAAACCCACACAATGTTCCTCACTTACACTAAACAACCCCAAAACTATATATATATATATATATATATTATGGTTTTCTATTCAAGAAAATTTACGCGTTTATTTTATTAAAAACAGCAAACATGAGTAATTAATGCTATTTGTTGGGAATTTGGTTGACAAGAAAATCCGGCCCTCTTTTCACCATTACGGGCCCAAAGGGAAAATAAAACCCGAGACCAAACCTAAATGTCTGTACTAATTTTAAAAGTAATTCTTGTATCACTTTATTTATGAAGTATCTTTTAAAATTACAATTGAATCAAAATTTAATAATAATCGATCACAAGTTCAATGATAATTTTATAAGTCACATCACTTTTAGAATGATTAAAGAGTACTACTCAATAACATGGGAATAATAAGATGTGCGAGCAAGTGATAAGACCTTTAAAGAATTTGGAATTTATTCATAGTCCTAGAGATGATCTGCAGAATAAACTCATACGAGCCCTCGAATTTAGGGAATACTCCCTGATTTCATGACTCAATCCTACAGTCCTTAAAAATTGAACAAGAGAGGGGAGAGAGATTCGAAATAGTGATCTCCGCTTTATTAGATGTGATTCTAACCAATTGAACTACCTCTTAGGGACCATTGCATGAAGTTTTGACTCTTTAAAAGAAAAATTTCTTGCCTACTTATCATTATTTTTTAAAAACAAACAATTGACTTCACTATATTTCTTGTCCGTACATTTTGACAAGCTCTTGTTCTTATTTACTGTTCCAACACTATTTAGTAAATTGTAAGAGAATAACTTCTATAAGGAGCTGGTGTAAACCAGCTCCTTTGTGCCCACCAATTAGAATTAGACACCTAGGATTTTCACACCAAAAGAAATAAAGTGAAAAACACTAGATTAAACACCCACTTCCCACTAAAAACAAAACCCTACTTTTTCTCCTCTTCCCCCCCTCTCTCTCTCTCTACGCCGTGAATTGCAGCCCCGTGAATGCCAGCCAAGAGCCTCTCTCTCTCTCTCCACACGCTGTGAATTGCAGCCCCGTGAATTTAAGCCAACAGCTTACCGTGGACGAAGTTATTCTCTCTGGTGCTCCCCTCTCTCTCTCTCCTCTCTCACTCTCACTCTCATAGACACATGCTGGCAGCAGATAAATATAAAAAATTTCTCTGCTGCCCAATGCTTTCTCCTCTCTCACTCACAGTCACGACGCAATTTCTCTCTCACCAAAATTATTTCTCTGTTTTTCTCTCACAATGCAGTTTTTCATTTGCACAAATACAACGTGATTTTTTATATTTATCTGTTTTCTCTCTCACCGGATGGAGCGTGATTTTTTTTGTGTAATGATTTTATTGAATATCATTTTGAAGAACTTGATAAAATATCATTTTGTGATGATTTTATTGAATCAGGATAACTGTGATTTTTTTATTGAGAAGACGATAGAATTCACAGGGCTGCAATTCACGGCGTGTGGAGAGAGAGAGAAGCTCTTGGCTGGCATTCACGGCGTAGAGAGAGAGAGAGAGAGAGAGAGAGAGAGAGAGAGACGGAGGGGGGGGGGAGAGGAGAAAAAGTGGGTTTTATTTTTAGTGGGAAGTGGGTGTTTAATCTAGTGTTTTTCACTTTATTTCTTTTGGTGTAAAAATTCTAGGTGTCTAATTCTAATTGGTAGGTACAAAGGAGTTGGTTTACACAAGCTCCTTATAGAAGATATTCTCAAATTGTAATAGCCTAAAAAGAGTTACTCTCCGAAGCCCGAACAGTATACTCGTCCTCGTCATTGGTGTTTTCATCAAAACGATATGTCGTCAAATGGGACCAATTGGGTTTGGCTAACGGGTCCGTCATCAGAGGAGGACCCTAATCCAACATCGTGCTGGTCTGTGTGGGCGTTTGAACTGTGCGTTTCGTTGGCGCATAAAGCCATAAACTTTGTAGCTGCTCGGCGGCAATAACAGCGAAGACGGTGCGCTTAGACAGTAACTTTGATTTATTTTCTTGGGTTTTATTTATTTTTCTTGTAATCGAAAATAACGATATAATTTTTGGTTTTAATTATATAAAAAAAAAACCCAATAAAGGTACCTACTTGCAGGTATAATAAGCAACAATTATGGAGATCCTGTTTATGGATTGAGAATGGTGGGTGGTAGTATAAGTGATAAGAGATATACTTATATACATGACTCTAAATGGCCTTCTGAAGCGGCCGACGTGCACCACATCGTTGTTCGGAAGAGCGGCGCAAAGGGTTTCCTTGTATACTTGTCAGCTCTTCTGATTTTAGCAAATGGGTTCCATCTTTTCCTCGTCAAGGTATGATGCTATTGTTTTTCTTTTATCTTAGTTTAAGGTTCTTCCTTTAATTAATAAAGTGCTTCTCCGCGCGATTTGTGTCTTTGCTCTTTAGGTTCAAGTTTCGATTGTGTGTAGGTGACAACCCAGAGCACTATGTGTAAACTCTTTGAGGGTGAACGCCATGAATTCATTTGATTTAGCAGTTTCAAATGTGGGTTTGAAAAGTAGTGATTTCCAAATGTAGTTGATGGAAATGAATTTTTTTAAAATGTAATTAAGTGTTTGTTAAAATTGCGATTCAGCCTTTAAAATAATGCACTCAAATTGCTGATTTTTTCAAACGCACATACGGGCGTATTGCGCAATCCCCAGTCACTCTTGTATTTCACATAATATGACTGGTTCTTCCCAACATGTTATATCAAGAGTGTTAGTTCTTAATTTCATATACCTGGTAGTCAAGAATACGAGTTCATTGGTTTTGTTTGGTATTTTTCATGGATCTTGTTCATATTATTCTCTTCATTTTCTTAAGCAACATTTTTGCATGTTAACCCTAGCCTTTGCTAGAATGTTTGGGAAATTATAGTGATTTCCTGTAGGTGGATGATAAACATATCTTGTACAGATTTTATGGATTCTTATAGAGCCTAAATTATTTATTAGATGTTACATTTGACATTGAAAATCAATTAGAGTCGGTAGTTCTTTATTAAGCTTGTAGGTATCTAACATGATGACCTTAAATATAACAGGATAAATCAATTATCAGTGTTTTTTGGAGCTTTCTTTTGGATGTATTCCTTGTCAAGCTCATGCTTCAGAAGCCTGTTAAGAAAGGTACGAACCTGAGAAATGAGCCTTTTTGTGCCTTGAAGTTTTATTGTGTATTCTAGAATCTTGTTCAGGTGAGTAATTCATTTCTAGAATTGCTGTTTTTGATTGCCTAATTGGTGTTTGATTACTCAGAGTCTGTTATAGTTATGCCAGCTTTTGGAATTCAACTTGAAACTCACTATGTAAGGTAATTGTCTTTCTGGCTTTTCTTGTTTTTCTGGTCACTGGGAAATATTTGCTGCATTTGGGAGTGAATCTATAAACCACTCTTTGTTTTAGGGTGTCCTACCAACATAACTATAAGTTTCTTCATGTATAGTATCTTTATACCAAAAGTTATTACAGTTTCCTTGTAAGGAACATTTAAGCCAAGGGATTGGACGCACAACATTCATAGCATCTTATAAAGTTCACATTTGGAGTGAAGAATTAGTTTGTTTAGAGTTCCTCCCTAGTCTCTACCATGCTAAAATGTTGAAAAGGGTGGATTTTATGCTGGTAAAATGTGTGAGTGTTACACTACATTGGATTTAGGACACAGAAAATCTTGGGTTTTGCTCTTTATTTCAATCTTACCATTATGCCTTATGCTCATGAGAAATATGACAAACTTTGTTTGGTCCTTGATGCAAATCTGGCAATAATCAAGCAGTACTTATAAATATACAGTCCCAGGTTTTCCTAATATAATTTTTTTTTTTTTGTGTTTCATTCTGTTATTTTCCCATGTAGTGGTAAAACTATCCGCCGCTTTATACCCATTGACAAGATATTGAAACCTACGCTATCAGAATGTGTGACCCCTGTTACTTGTTACTGGAGCCTGTCTTTCATTGTACGAGGAGAGGCAGAACTGATGTTAGCTTTTAAGGTAAATGAACCTTGTTTATTTTAGTGTCCTGGACTTCCTTTTCTTTAGGAATAAATGTGATTGGTTCTACTGAAGCTGCTGCTTAACAAGTCAAACAAGGTGATTGATCACCTATTCAAAAATAAAGCCAATAAATAACGGATTTTGAGTTTTACCGATTTTACTGTTTAATAGTTGACGTGATAAGCATGACATGTCAGTTTGTAATGAACTTGTAGTAGCTATAGTAACACTCTTTTCATTATCCAGGAATTACGTCCGCCGGTGAAAATGCTAGTCCCCATCTGGAAAGCCTTGTGTGCTGCCACTGGAAGTGGAGGAAGCTTCGACACACTTACTGATGATGGTCCATGGTGTTGAAGGATTTTATTTATCAAGAGATGTGGTGTCACATCAATTAGCAGAAATCACCCCTGATGATGGCCCATGGTGTTGAAGGATTTTATTTATCAAGAGATGTGGTGCCACTTCAATTAGCAGAAATCACCCCATGGACAGATGAATTATATATCCCACGTGTGCATATTTAATAGATGCATTTGTACTCATTTCAACTAATATAAAAGGGAAATTCTGATTGGGGAGGGATGCTTGAAATATGTTCGTTCTAAGATCAATGGATATATATAGTTCATCTTCATCAAGATCAACGAACTTATTTGTCCTTCAATTAATGCGATGTTCTCAGTGTTTACAATTTCAAGTGAAATGTAGGAGATTCATTTGATAATCTCCGAGTCTAATTTGTATAATTTTATATGTAGCACAATATTTAAATGACACGATATTTATTATATACACCGTTAGATGTAACAAATAAACTCCGTGACATAGTTGAACATTTATGTAAAGAGGAGGAGATGATCAAAAAATTTCTTACAACTAATGTGATGGTTTAACACGTTATTTATTATACTAACCACTAAATAATTAAATTTATTTATTAAATTTTGTAAAATGTTACGTAAATTTATAAGAGAATTGTTGGAAAATTTTTACCATTTTTGTACATAATACATGTCAAACTTTACAGCCTAAAATGTGTCGCATTATCCGGTTTGATGCGCAATAGACATATATAGCCAAGTGCTAGTCGGCAAGCTCAGGGAAATAATAAAGAAAATGCACGTAGGCATATTTCGTCCAAAACGGCGTCACTTTCCTCCATTCTTCTCCATGACCAATTCCTTTCTCACAAGGATCAGAATTTTCTGATCAACCAACCGGCGAAACCAGAGCCGTCGGATCTTTCTCTCTCTGCAGGCAGAATGTATCAGTGGAGGAAATTCGAGTTCTTCGAGGAGAAAAGCGGCGGGAAATCGAATGGGGTACCGGAGGAGGTGAGCGGGAGAATTGAGTGCTGCTCGAGCGGCAGAGGGAGGGTTGTGATCGGCTGCGACGATGGCATCGTCAGCCTGCTCGATCGCGGCCTCAACTTCAACTACGCCTTCCAAGCCCACTCCTCCTCCGTCCTCTTTCTCCAGCAGCTTAAGGTTCCTCTTCTTTTATTCTTCTTTGCGATACTTTTTTTAGTTTTTCAGATAATGTGGGAAAGAAAGATAATTTGAAAATTTCCGAAACTTGTTTGGGATCTTGGTAATTGGGTTCGTCCATTTAGTTGCTGATTTGGGCAGCTCAAATTTTGGGTTTCGGTTTTGTGGGATTGGTTTTTGCGACTATTTGGTTGCTGAGGAAATGTGGGAAAGGAAAGGAGTTGAGATTTTGCAACTGGGTTCTTTTTTTCTTTTTTGGAGTTAGACAGGAGTTTTAGTCGCGTGGATTTGAAGTTGTGAAGTGCTTAATTGCCGAAAAAAAAAAAATAGATATCAGAATTGACTTTATTCCTTTTTTTTTTTGTTCCCAAATCTGTAGCAGCTCAAGTTAGTTCTGGGCTTATGATTATTCTTGTTCTGTTTTTAATGTTCAGCTGTTCAAAGTTTCGTGCTTTGATTTTGTGGAACCTTGAGTTTTCCTTGGTTTCTGATCATTTAGTTTCTAGGAAAAATGAACGGATTTAAAAGGTTGGAAGTTGGGTTTCTAGTTTTTTTTCATATTGTGTTGAAGTTACATCATGGTTTGAAGTTGATGCAAAATTTGTTTATGTTTATAACATCAGCAACGCAACTTTCTGGTAACTGTTGGAGAGGATGAACAAATATCTCCGCAGCAATCAGCTATGTGCCTGAAGGTCTTTGATCTTGATAAGATGCAGCCAGAGGGCTCAAGCACGACCAGCCCTGATTGTATTGGTATATTGCGGATATTCACTAATCAGTTTCCTGAAGCAAAGGTAGTGTGCTGTATAGATGCTTATACTAGTATCATTTCTTATCTGATTGCCTAGTTGCCTTTTTAGTAATGTCTTGCATTAAATTTGTCTTGGTCTACCTGCCTCTGCACGTGCGTTTATCTTAATGGAATTTTGAAACCTATATGATATACTGCAGATCACATCATTCTTAGTACTAGAGGAAGCACCACCAATACTACTTATAGCTATTGGCTTGGATAATGGTTGCATTTACTGCATCAAAGGAGACATTGGACGTGAGCGTATCTCCCGTTTCAAGCTTCAGGTGGATAACATCTCAGACAAAAGCCAGTCTGCTATAACTGGTCTAGGTTTCAGAGTGGATGGTCAAGTTCTTCAATTATTTGCCGTTACTCCAGCTTCAGTTAGCTTGTTCAGCCTGCAGGATCAACCACCAAAACGGCAAACCCTAGATCAGATTGGATCCAATGTCTACAGTGTTGCGATGAGTGACCGCTTGGTATGCAGTTATAGGAGCTGTTCATTTTTATGTTGCCTCATATTCTCTAAGAAAGATAACGGTTTACATGTTTTCTTCTTATCAGGAGTTTATAATTGGTCGACCTGAAGCTGTATACTTTTATGAAGTTGATGGACGTGGTCCATGTTGGGCTTTTGAAGGAGAGAAGAAGTTTCTGGGGTGGTTTCGTGGATACCTTTTATGTGTTATTGCAGACCAAAGAAATGGCAAGAATACTTTCAATATTTATGACTTGAAGAACCGTTTGATAGCCCATAGTATAGTGGTTAAAGAAGTTACTCACATGCTTTGTGAATGGGGGAACATAATACTCATAATGTCTGACAAATCAGCTTTGTGTATCGGGGAGAAGGATATGGAAAGCAAGTTAGATATGCTCTTTAAGAAAAACCTTTATCCTGTAGCTATAAATCTTGTTCAAAGTCAACAAGCTGATGCTGCTGCAACTGCAGAGGTGTTAAGAAAGTATGGGGACCATCTATATAGCAAGCAAGAGTATGATGAGGCTATGTCCCAGTATATCCACACTATTGGTCATCTTGAACCTTCTTATGTCATACAAAAGTTTTTAGATGCACAAAGAATCTACAATCTTACGAACTACTTGGAGAAATTACATGAGAAGGGGCTTGCTTCTAAAGATCATACAACTCTTCTCTTAAACTGTTACACCAAATTGAAAGATGTGGAGAAGCTAAATATATTCATTAAAAGTGAGGATGGTATTGGGGAACATAAGTTTGATGTCGAAACTGCAATAAGGGTTTGCCGTGCTGCCAATTATCATGAGCATGCCATGTATGTTGCTAAGAAGGCCGGGAGGCACGAATTGTACTTAAAGATCTTACTTGAAGACCTTGGTAGATATGACGAAGCATTGCAATATATTTCAAGCCTTGAACCAAGTCAAGCAGGGGTAACAGTGAAGGAGTATGGTAAGATTCTCATAGAGCACAAGCCAGTGGAGACTATTGAGATACTCATGAGGCTTTGTACAGAGGATAAAGAATCAGTTAAGCAAGGAGCCTCCAGTGGTGCATACTTATCTATGCTGCCATCTCCTGTTGATTTTCTCAACATTTTCATCCATCACCCGCAGTCCCTTATGGATTTTCTTGAAAAATATACTGACAAGGTGAAAGACTCACCTGCTCAAGTTGAAATCCACAACACGGTATTGGAGTTGTACTTATCCAATGACATGAACTTTCCATCAATCTCACAGACTAGCAACAATGGAGATATTAATCTTGGAGCTGCTGGAATGTCAAGAGCTGAGTCCAATGGGAAATTTGCTGCTGATCGTAAAGATTCAGCTAAGGAAAAGGATAGCCTGGAAAGGCGTGTCAAGGGGCTACGTTTGCTTAAAAGTGCATGGCCATCTGAGCTAGAACATCCGCTTTATGATGTTGATTTAGCTATTATTCTGTGCGAAATGAATGCATTTAAAGAAGGGCTGTTGTATCTATATGAAAAGATGAAACTCTATAAAGAGGTGATTGCTTGCTATATGCAGGCACATGACCATGAGGGATTGATTGCGTGCTGCAAAAGATTGGGGGATTCAGGTAAAGGAGGGGACCCATCTCTTTGGGCAGATCTGCTGAAGTATTTTGGTGAACTTGGAGAAGATTGCTCCCAAGAAGTGAAGGAAGTTTTGACCTATATTGAAAGGGATGACATCCTGCCTCCTATTATTGTTCTTCAAACGCTGTCCAGAAATCCATGCCTCACACTCTCTGTCATTAAGGATTATATTGCTCGAAAGCTTGAACAGGAATCAAAGCTGATCGAAGAGGACCGACGAGCTATTGAGAAGTATCAGGTTGCTACTTATAATTATCTTTCTTTGAAATTTCATCTGTTTTACCTTTTTCTGCCTGGCGCCCACTTTGGGTGCATGGTGCAATGATTTTCTTTGATTGTTAATTACATACATTTATCAAAACGTGCAGAACATGGAAAGTATCACCAAAATAGAATAAGAAAATAGAAATAGCTCCTAAATTGTGAAAATAATCCAAAAAAATCCGACAGGGAAAAGTAAATAAAGGAACTAGAATGGTATGGCAATAATAGATTAAATGTGCCTATTTTCTTAATTAATGTCACGGCTATGATTTATTGTTCTGACTTATAAGGCTTCTTTGGAAGGTTTGGTTGCAATATTTCTTGAACATTGTAGTAAACAAGGTAGGAAAGGGATTTACATATGCTTAATCATTTATAGCATGTGTTAGAAGTTTTTCTGATCATTCATATTGATACTTGTAATTGTCATTATAAAATGAACACCCCCCCCCCC
>CM017322.1:41523909-41696901 GCA_006937295.1 Carpinus fangiana
CCCCCCCCCCCCCCCCCCCCCCCTCCCAATAGTATGGCATGTGAGTAGAATTTTGTTGACATTTAAAAGAAAATAATCATTCTGCAGACACAGTCATATTGAATCACTATCCTCATTATTTTTATTCGCCGTTCCAACTTGCAGGAAGACAGTTTGGCAATGAGAAAAGAAGTTGAGGATCTCAGGACAAATGCCAGAATATTTCAGCTTAGCAAGTGCACTGCATGCACTTTCACACTTGATCTCCCTGCTGTACACTTTATGTGTATGCACTCATTCCATCAGCGCTGCCTTGGTGATAATGAAAAGGAGTGTCCCGAGTGTGCTCCCGAATATAGGTCTGTCCTAGAAATGAAGAGAAGCTTGGAGCAGAATTCTAAAGACCAGGATCAGTTCTTCCGGCAAGTGAAGAGTTCAAAGGATGGGTTTTCTGTGATTGCTGAGTATTTTGGAAAAGGGATCATAAGCAAAACTAGCAATGGACCCACGGGTGGTGTTAGAGCAGGCAGCACTTCTTCCAGCGGTGGCCTCTGAGCCTTGTTGCTTGCGTTTCTTTGTCTCAATGTTCTGTCGGGAATGATTAAGGGTTTTAATCTACTGTCGTTGTAATCAGCGGATGGAGAAACAAATTGGGAGCAAGAAAAGAGGTATATAGACTCCTGTGCGGTGCATTGCTAGAAAATTTTGGGTAGAAGCGGGTTTGTGCGTGTAGAGGATGAAGTTTGTGACGTCCTTTTTGGCCACAGCATTGGTGAGAAGCTGCTGATGCCAAAGCTGGCTTTCTTATATATATTTATATATATTACCTATCTTGATAAATGAAATCCCACAACGTTTGAGTCTGAAGATCTTTTAAGGAAAGCATTTCCCTGCAAGAATGTGCAATTGGAGACTATGGCGCTCTACATTCGTAAATCGTAATTAACCTGTCTGGAAGATTGACCCCTTGTCATTTATTTATTTTTATTTTTTGATGTATCGGTATATGGATTGCCTGTGACTCAGCTTTGTCACGCCTCACCATGTTGGTGATGTTCAATGCGCTATCTTCAGTTATTGTTATTGTTCTACTTCTTCTTCTTCTTATTATTATTATTTTATTTCTATAAAATATATACATATGTATATATCCGTACATGGGTGTGCACACTGCCTGTGTATGTTAAACTTTTAGACGGTTTTAGAGTTCAATCGAAATTCAATTCAAAGCTGGTAATGAATTGAAAAATAATTATATATAAATTGTTATGCTTCATAATTCATATTGTTCCCTGAAGAAATATATGTTAATGAAACAAAATAAATTTAATGCCAATGAATACACATACACTTACTTGGTAATGAAACTATAAATTAAAAGAATCCCCTGCTTGCACAAGAACGACAAGATATTGATCTAGAAGTTCATGCAACTTTCCGGAAAGCCTTGCTAGCCTGTTGTTTTGAGTCTGTCCGATGAAAAATTGATATCCGCTGCATGCAAATATTAAGTAAAAAATCATCGAAAAATCACAGTTGATATATTATTAAATAGGTATTAGTTCCAACAAGTCCCTTACACCAAAATATACCAAGTAACAGTAATCATAAAATACAATAAAAATGCAGAGCTGACTTGATAAATTTTGAGGCTAAAGTGATAGTTTAAAACTGAGAACTCAGTTGCTTTGTTGTTATAATTAATTATAGATTATAGAACGACGCAGTGTCGCTGCTATTGAAACTGATGATTTGCATGTTTTAGAATTATCAAAAGGTTTGGATGTTAGGCTTTGAATTTATCGATATCTGACCTGCAAGCAAGGAAAGGAATTGTTGATTCATCCGTCTTTCTCTTTTATTAGTTATTCATGTAGACATTAGATCAATAACTTGCTTTATCTATTACAGAAACATATAATAAAAGTATTATCTAGTAATCATATATATTATTCTATTAATTTTTTTTCAGCGTAATTCTTCTAATAAAAAATCATTTTCATGCACCACACATTATAAGAGACCACGCTATATCAACTTTAAAAAAATAAAAAAATAAACAAGAAAAATCAAATCCTAATTAAACTTATTTGTTATCAATTTTAAAAATGATGAAACTGATGCGAACGAGATGAAATAAGACTAATAAATTAATAAATTAGACTGATAAACAAGTCTAGTAAATTTTTTAAAAATCTATCATGGAATTGGAATATCCAAATAATTTTGAGTATGAATGATATTATTCAAAATATTAACAAAGCAACCTCAAAATTACCTAAAATCCCAACCAATGTACACGGAAAACATAGCAAGCTTGCACACATTCGATAACAACACCACACGCTATCAAAAAAACCCACGAAAACGCTCAAATTGAACACAAACTACTTTCACAATTAATATGCGCGTGACACAACAAACCCTAACTACACAAAACTATGCTATCAAATAGCTACGCAAATTCCATTTTTCCATCCACTCTCTGTGTTGCGAATGGCGTGTGTGAAGGGGGTGACTAGACCGGTGGCGGCGTTAGTGGCACTTGCACCAAACGCTCCATACATGGTGGTGGGGAAGCTGGCTGGGTCTCTGGATCTTTCATTCAGCTCGTCAGCTTGCCTCGAGATCTATAGGCTCGATTTTCACTCGAATGATCGGGAATTAAAAATGACGAGCAAAAAGCTCTTGATTAAAAATGACAAGCAAAAAGCTCTTACAGCGCAAAGCATCAAACTCTGCAAAATCATAACCACACGCTATGAGGTTATAAAGTCATAATTACAAATAAAAATTATTACAATCAAGTGCTATATATGACTTCAATCTTTCACTAACCAATGTACAAATAAAGTTAAAGAGCAGATCTGCTCCGAGCAGACTAGATTTAAGACATGGGTAACCAAATTTCCTAACGAAATTTATTTAAACTTGCCCTGAGAGATAACCCCTTACATCGAATTATCCCGGTAGTAAGAAATAACCTCTTACACCTAATTATTCATCTTAGCTCATGAGCGTAGAGGGGGTTAATAATTTATAATCCACTATTATATTGAAAGAAAATGCTTGGAGCATTAACTCATATGGTAGTTCATAATTAAGATAATTAATATGTCAAACTTTTTTACTTAATTATTTCATTAATTATATACTATCACATTAATTAATTTGTAAATATAAAATTGAATGTGATTGAACGTGTATAGATGGTGAAGTCGTGTAGGGTGCATGAATGTAATTGTAGAACATAGTGCACTTGATTAGGGACTCTGAACGGCCAAAACAGAAAGTGCATGCAAAGCATTGTTTGGACGCATATAAAAAGACAATAAAATTGTTGTTTCTGTTCAAAACAAGATTATTAATAAACAATTTAAACACAAAATATATTATTTATAAATAAAGTGAGGATAGAATTCCATGTATTAAATAAATGTATACAGCTTCATTTATTTGACTATGTCTACCATGGAATGTAAAATAGGAATTCACGTGCATTCTAACCTTCTTTGAGGTCTAATAATAGACACCATTTAATATATTTTGTTGTATATATATAATTATAATAATAATTTGTAAGCAAGACAACTTTTTTTATCAATTCAAAATAGTTTATTAGGAGTTGGTGAATCACTAGAATCTTAGGTTGTCAAGTGTTGTCCGGGGGTATTATATCAAATCTCTAATAAATTAATAATTAAATTTGATTGTGATTAATATAGCAGTATTACATGAATAGACTTATCAGCTTGTAAATCCTGATAATATTTATCATATTAGCTACTAAACTTGATAACTGCTTATGAAACAATAATACATGGACTATTATGTCTGTTTGTAAAGAAATATGTTTGCAATAAAAAAAATTGCAAAAAGTTTTTTATTATGAGTTGAAATATGTTTTTGTTTTGTTTTTTTTTTTTAATCTCTTGATGCATGTTATTGTGACCTATCAGCTCATGTCTTGTGCCATTTGTCTTGTCTGTCATAAAAATAGATTTTTATTTATTTATTTTGTAAGCCATAAATAATTGAGTAGTAGTATTTACACGTACGTGTTTGCTCACCCCTTTGAAATTAATATTCAATGTTCCTATTACCAACTTCAATTATTAAATTCAAGAGGATTGTGGACACCGGACACGAATTTATGTGTCCCTCTTACGTCGCTGGCCTCCGAGTAGGACGTGTGCATGCAGCTTATTAGAGGTCGGTCTGGTTGGTGACGGTATGAACCGCCGAGGTTGGACGCAGATGTTAATGTTCGCATTTTGCAATATCACACCAAATTCCTTCACATTCAAATCCAACCAAACATCGA
Source organism: Carpinus fangiana (assembly GCA_006937295.1). NCBI lineage: Eukaryota > Viridiplantae > Streptophyta > Magnoliopsida > Fagales > Betulaceae > Carpinus > Carpinus fangiana. Next base: position 41,528,213 of record CM017322.1, read on the forward strand.
ACTCTCATATATATATAAAAACCTCACAATTTTTAAGAGCGCTTACCATCTTCGCAAACACAAACGTACTTCCTATTCGATCGGATCACGCAGCAACGCTTCCACAACCGAATCCAGCACATTCTCTGGCCACACACGCCCCCTGCACCAAACACCATACAAATTCACTTCCATATAAGCCAAAATCACGTAGAAAATTTGTGAATCGAATCATTTGAATCAAGATTCGAGCTCAGAGTCACTGCAGCTCTGATAAGAAGCAAATATGTTGTGTGATTATGACCTGGATATATACTGTTATTTGATCCAACATAGTACTGATCAATAGTCTTCAACCATCCGACGTCGTCGTGGGAATGCGGAACCAAATGAATGCTCAGTTTGCCGCCCACAACGCCGGCTGGCGGCTCGAGTGTTGTACTTCACGTACGCGCCACCGACTTTTCCATTGAAACAAAGCAAAAGAGAAGCGCGTAGGCAGTGGCGGATCCAGGAATTTCATCTATAGGGGGCATGGTTTTTTTTAATGAATAAAAAAAATAAAGTTGAAAGAAAATATAACTAACGGAATAAGTGAATAAATTAAACAAAAATGTAATTATGTTCTAAAACATATAAATATAACTTACAATTTGTTTTGTCATGACTAGCGCTAATTCAATTGTCATCGATGAGTCTTCATACCTTGGAATCTCTGCATGATTTCTTCATTACTGATAATCTTGAATATGTCTTTCTCAATGTAAGTAATCAGACAATAATTCATCAATTGATCTCTCATTCGATTATGTAAATGATTTTTAACAATATTCATTGCTGAGAATGCTCTCTAAACAGTTGTTGTCGCAACTGGCAAAATCAATAAATCCTGATTCTTGAATAACAATATAAATTTAATTACATATTTACAATTTTACATACCTCAATTTTTCGTTGAAATTATTATTAACAATAGCTGAATAGGCTGAATCCTGATTCCTGAATAGCAAATTAGCAATATAAATATTAAAACAATTAAATTAAAAGAATAATTTAAATCTAAATCTAAAAATTTATTTACATATTTACATACCTAAATTTTTCTTTAAAGTTGAAAAGTGAAAGAAAATTGAGGCTTAATTTCGTTGAAGTTGAAAAATAAGAAAGTTAGAAACCTAGAAAAATAAAAATTTAATCACTTTTGTTTTTTCAATTGTAAGTTGGCGGCAACTCAAAGCTTTTATTTTTTCTTAGGGTTTACTGTGATGAAAATTAGAATAACATATTTTTAAAGTTTTTTTTAGTTGAGAAGCTGGATGCATAAATCCTTTGTTTTTGTTATTAGGATTTATTGGCGACGGCCAAATGCTCAAAGCCTTTTTAGGTTTTTTTTTTTTTTTTTTTTAAAAAGAAAGCTGGTGGCAGCAAAAGGCTCAAAGCCTTTTTCTTTTTCTTTTTTTTTTTTTTAATTTTTTTAAAAGCTGCGGCAGCCAAAGGCTCAATGCTTTTAGTTGCTACCGCCAGCTTTTTAAAGGCCTTGCTTTTTTTTTTTTTTCCCTGGACCCCACCTCTAAACCCCCAGTACCATAAGTGTTAATCAACAAAACGCAGCGTTTGGACAATGAAATAAATACTGTTCATCATCTTCTTTATTTGATTCTTCTGAAACTGAAATTGAGAATCTTAGGTTTTTAATTTTTTTTTTCAAATTTTAACTTATTAAAAGACATAATATAACTTAAACATGAGGAAGCATAATTATGGTTGAGAGAGGGCATAATAAGGGCAAAAAAAAAAAAAAAATACCATGATAAAGAAGATTTTTAAGAGTTGAGGGTGGGCATATGCCCACCATCGACCCCCCTCAGATCCGCCCCTGCGCGTAGGCATAGCAAAGGAGAAGCTAAACTCGTTAACTTCGCCATTTTCCAAAGCAATTGGCCAATGTGTTGGTGGTTTATTTGTATAGTAGAAGAATCCTCAAAGGCGGTGGAATTGAAGTCCGATGAATATGGACAAATGAGGCCTTGGTTTCTACAAGGCAATCGATTGGCCGGCCAGCCAGTAAAAGAGCTAGTGAAGTGCAATGGGCCATGGCCAATGGTGAAATTTTGTTATTTGATGTTTGATGACTGGAGCCAAAGTTTCCTATTTCTGTGATCGAATCAGATTCAATAAAATCTTCTCCAATGAACTGCTCTACATAAGATGGGATTGACTTCACAAAATCTCTCGACGGAAAATCAAAATCTGTAAGCACTTCATCTTTTGTAATATCTCTCGTGAAGGCTTGAGGACATGATGCCTCGCCTTGCCAAAAGGTCCTTGTGAGGAAATCAAAACTCTGGTTACTACTATCTACTTCAAAAATATTAGCCCTATCATGAGCACCTGCCAGTCGTGCCTCAATAAATGTGTTTTTTATATTCTCTTAGAAAGATAACGGTTTACATGTTTTCTTCTTATCAGGAGTTTATAATTGGTCGACCTAAGGTTGTATACTTTTATGAAGTTGATGGACGTGGTCCATGTTGGTCTTTATACATAATATCTGGGTCCCGATTATACTAAAATGTTAACAAAGTGAGGTATATGCCAGACGACAAAGAATGTGTTACAATGAACGCGCCAATTACATGCATGTTGATGTAGGGCTGCCACAATAATTTGGGGACACCTTTGGTGTCTTCTCGATTCTAACCTCTTGCAGAACTTAACCTCTCTGCTGCACGTTCAAAACTACCCTCTTGCAGAACTTAACCTCTCTGCTGCACGTTCAAAACTACGTTCATGCCGGCCTAAACCACGCCACAACTTGTTAGAATTGTCATCCAAAAGTCCGAGCTTAGCTATCTGCTTGTGCAGGGCCTCCAAGTTGACAAGGGGGATAGTTGTTGGTCGTCCATGAGCACACTGCATAACAAATTTTCACAGTTATTCGACGACAGCTGAGTAATACTCTCTCTCTCTCTCTCTCACACACACACATGAAATTTAATTCGCATAATCACCTTCCTAAAAATGTTTCTAAAGATTATTAACTCACTTGGAAACAAAGTGAGGTCTGCTTTAGCTCTTCAACAATGAGGGAGCATTCTGAAGGTAACAAAGAGTCCCCAAACATAATTGCACCTTAATTACAAAGTACAACAGAAGTAAGGAAATTTGATGAAATAAGAAGAAAATTCATCTTCATAGATGTGCTACACCAGATTCTTCTTTCCCACAAAAAGAAAAGGGCTGGAAACTGGCTAACAGGCAGAAATTTGCAAGGAGGTAAAGTAGGAAGGAAAAAGAGTCTCAGATATACATCTACATCTAAAATTAGAGACTCACTTCCCTTTAGTAGCACATCCATATGGGAGTATTTTATGAAGGTAATAACAATCTCCTCCCACATGATGTTGAAAGCATAAAAATCTCCTCCCACATGAAAAAGCTAGAATCTAAACCATTTTTCACGGCTTGCATGTTTCTAGTGAGAACAAGCATACCTCTGCATGCTTTCGTATTAAGGACTCGAAGAACTGATGGTGGTATTGTCGATGATCCATCAGTATCAGCAAGCTACGGATTGCACAATATACTGGAGTTAGAAAGACATTGAATATTGTTTAAAGTAGGTAAAGAATAGAGAACAAGCAAAAGAAATGGAAACGTTGCTGGAAAAGGTGGAGTGCTAGATTATACCTGCTGAAGAAATTCTAAAAGATCTACATCAGACAAATTGACACCTAAAATGTTGGGTACCTGCATGTGTTTTATTGAAACAAATTATATCAATAACAGTAAACACAAGAGGGGGCAGCAGTTATTGCAACTTTAAAAAGTGAATGTACATTTGCAATAGATTGCAACTATGGTTGCAACCAGAACAAGTTGAATCCTAGTTCAATTTCAGTCAAGTTTATATAGGGCTTAAGCTTAGCTTGAGCTTGAATCGAGCTTTGCTTAAAAAGCTCAATCATTGCTAACAATAAGATAGTCAAGCTCAAGCTTAGGCTATTTCCTCTGACAAGCCTAATTCAAGCTTAGGGAAAGCAGCATTCAAATGTATATACTTGTTAAAAACATGTTGCTTATCCAAACATATTTATATTATGACATATAGTCTTGCAAGCTTCTGAACAATGCGTGGCTGCAGTTGAGCTTGGGGTCGATTACAAAATGGAGCCAAGCAGAGCCAGTGGTCAAGCAAGCTCAAGCAGCTTGTCTCATTTACAGTCCTTATATCAACCAATGACCATTTAACTTTGGCTTTAACAGATTGTTGAGATGGATAAATATCTTCTTCTAACATGCTTTGAGCTCATAGAAAAATTGAATATAAGAAGCAAATAAGAAAGGAGACAGTGCTTCACCGCAACAAGTGTGATAACCGTTGGCCGCTTGTGGAGAAGATTCAAATTCCTGCGAAAGCGATTAATGTCATGAACCATACAAATCAGGTAAGGAAAAGAAAAGGTGAAAAAAAAAAAAAAAGTTATCTCAGGAGAAGGAAACTATAGAACACACTGAACTATGAAATGGTGAAACTCCTATCTAGCCTCATTAAAAAAACCTAGCACAAGCGCATTAAACACTGGCTCAGCCGATGATGCCTTCTCAGTTCATCTCCAAGCATTAAAGTTTTATTCATTTTGTTGAAATTTCATAACGCTGGAGAATGGGATGCCAACACCAGTGTTGTGTTTTTCTATTTAGATTATAAACAAGTATGCGGTTTTGATAGACAGAGAATACCTCTTGAAAGACCTTGAATCTTCACCATGAATGTTGCAGATCCAACCCCAATCTTTTATCTCTTCAGCATAATTTTGCAGCAACTGATAGGCAATCTCTGGCAGCATCTGTTATTGCCATGTTTAAGTTAAACTTACGAATTTCAGATAGACCCAAATATTACATAGGCCCACAGAGGAAGCTAGCATAGCATCAAATTCAGACATACCAATTCCTGTTCACTGTCCAGATAATTAATTGTCTTTGCTTCTCCAGATAACACCTAAGTAGTCAAATAGTCTTATAAGCTAAGATAGATAAATCATGTCCACAAGTTCAAACAACAAAACAATTTTACCTTTTTACGCAGTTCTTCCAGTCGGATCCTTTCATCTGCAGCATGCTGTAGAAAAGGACCACCGCTGAAGTCATTACTCCATCCAAATCCATGCAGAGGCCCTCTCTCTCCCTCCCTCCCTTCCTCTCTGTGTGTGTGTGTAAGTGTATGCATGCGCATGCCCTTTTGAGAGTGTGAATGCTTCTCAACGTGTGGACAAGTTGTGAATGCATGCTTATGTAAATTAGCATCCCATTCAACTTATGCTTTTCTTGGTAGGCGTATTTACAAGTATGTTTACATACAGACATCTACTTTGAAGAAAAGAAGCATGTCTGACTAAATTCCAATATAACTTCCTCAAATATAAAATCATTTAAGAAAGTACTATCATTATTAGCGCCCTTATTCCCCTCCAAAGATGACCATGCAATTCAATAAAATGTAAACATCAAATCAAATGCATACGAATATTAATTGCTACACTATATATGCTCTTATTTAGTAAGAAACACATCACTGAGATATGGAAAAGCAGATATTGCATGATCAAGAAGGGAAAAAAAGATCCGAAACAAATAATAATAAATAAACCTGGTCAATAACAGCAAGTGTCCCATCACCCACAACTGGAATGAATTTCTTATCCACCTGTTGAAGAACTTTGGCATCAACCAAGCAGCTCTTGTTGATAGATTCAGGAACTAATAAATCACCAGCAAGATGCAAGAATCCCGAAGAGATGTCAAGTATACTACTTTCATCGCGAACATCATATGATTTATCTCTGTCCTGTATAAAAAGGATAAAATCTTGAATAGTCATGAAAAGCTCATCTGTATTAACAAAATCTTCCAAATTTGCAAGATTACTCAACTGTTAGCTGGGATGAGCAATTCCGCCATTTGGACCAAGAATTCATGGAATCTAGAGTTTCCCCTGAGATGAAGACCGTAAGATGAGATTATATAGGGTCAAATGCTATGTTAATATATTAGGACATATAAGATATGAAGGTAGCAATGAGAACAAGCCAAAATAAAACAAGAGTGGTAAAAGTTTTTCAATAACAAAACCTGACACAAAATTTATTGCTTATTGGCCAATTTATAAATGTTTCTAGCATTATTGATGAAGTAAATGTTCCAGTTCCTCAAAATTGTTATGTACATATGAAGAAAATGATTTTGTACAAGTTCCTATGTTTATAAATATCATATCCAAGCCTGAGAAATTCATCCTTGAATTAACATTATAACTATACTGGCATCATACACCAACAGGAAGTACATTTATGCCTAAATATTGGTGTTACCTACTGGTGCAGTATCTTGACAGTCGAAATAATGGGACTGTTCAAACTTTTCACCTTCTTCAATTTCCTTCAGGTTTGCTGAAGTGCCTATCGTCTTGTCCATATCTGATCTGAAACCAAGACCAAGGTAAGTGAGAAATTGAGCAACAGGTGCATTAAAACTGCTATAATAAAGATGTTAAAAAAAAGTGTAGTACCTAGTGTCTGACAACAAATGCTCTGCAGTACTTGGCATATGATATAAATGGCAATCATCAGAAGGTTGTTTGGCACACTTTAACCCATTAACTTCTGCAAAAATTAAAGACTTATTTCAGTTAGTTTTTGCATCATTTTGCCAAGTCTTAAAGGGCAACTCAATCATGAAAGAACCTGAATAAGTAAGAGTATTATGAAAGGTTTTGGCTTTGGGTTTTCCTGCTATCGTAATTGAAGGATGATTCCAAGAAAAGAACTTCCTTTTGCCTCTGTAAAACGGTGGAGCTGAACGGCTTCTTCTTGATCTTTCTTTAGAAACATGATCTGGTTCACATTCTTGTTTCCTCATCAAATCCCTTTGTCTTTTATATTTGTTAATACCTGTGAAATCATCAACACATGAGTCCACATACAACCTGCCTGTCTCATTAGGTAATATATCTGGATGTTCAGGAGAAAATTTATAATCTCTATTGTGTCTTTGAAGGAATTTGCAGAACTCTCTACTAGAATCATCATAATCATTAAAATCTAATATATTATATCTACAACTTGGGGAGCAATTGTCCTGGCTAGAACCCTTTGACATGATACCGTAATGAGATTTACAGTCCATCTTTCCATAATCCACAAAATGCCTACAACTAGAGCTTTCACCAGAGTGGGAACTCCCCCCACATGCATTTTTATCCTTGATATGTTCAACATCCCAATGTGTGGATTGAAATAAGGGATCTGAGGTCGGGGAACACCAGTCAGAATTTGATGTTTGATGACTGGAGCCAAAGTTTCCTATTTCAGTGATCGAATCAGATTCAATAAAATCTTCTCCAATGAACTGCTCTGCATAAGATGGGATTGACTTTATAAAATCTCTTGATGGAAAATCAAAATCTGTAAGCACTTCACATTTTGTAATTTCTCTTGTGAAGGCTTGAGGACATGATGCCTCGCCTTGCCAAAAGGTCCTTGTGAGGAAATCAAAACTCTGGTTACTACTATCAACTTCAAAAATATTAGCCCTATCATGAGCACCTGCCTGCTGCCAGTCGTTCCTGAAGCTATCCCTTTTAAATTCAAATCCTTCATCATTTACAAACAAAGCCCTCTCAAGTGGCAGGCTTCTTCTAGAGGAGCAACCCTGCAGCAAAGGTTTTTTAATACCCCTGCCGATCAAATCACAAGATAATGCCACCTCTGCTGATTCAATGATCGCATCTGGATCATCTTTAAGGGACTCAACTCCCCATGCTGAAGTTAAACAGTTGTCCACATTATCATTGGCTCTGTTCTCCAAAAAATGATCTTCCACAGATAAAAAGTTGTTATCAGATGCCAACAGCTGGTTGTCAAACTTACAGGTCGCTGTGGGTATGCATTTGGCCTCAAGACCATCCCATGATTGGAAAGCATATTCAGTTTGACAAACAAATCCCACCTGAATCTGTTGCTCTTTAAATTCAACAGAATTTTTGTGCAAGTTTACAAAAGGAATTCTACCCTTTCCTGCGTGAGATAAATGGCCAACCTCTTTGGTTAGCATATCTGATGGGGAAGAGAAAATGTCAAGAGAAGCTTTATGATTTTTTATCCTGCGCTTCTTTTTCGCAATTTCAGATGTTTCTGACAAATCTGCATCGAGAAAATCTAGCAACAAAAAAGGTGATAATTAGCTATGAGCTAAGAGAAATCAAACCAAAAGTATTCAGTGTAGTCCATAAAGCGTGCTACTCAGATAGCATTTATGTGATGATAACCTTCTGCTAAAGAAAATTTGCTTTTTAACTCAAATAGCTTGATTAAGTACAACATCTAAGACATGGATCAAGTTTAATTCATTTAATGAAAAACGAAGCTGTTTAAAATTTTAAAAATTGATTTTTACCTTCTTCTGCTGTTAAGGTGTCAACAGCTTCCTTCCAGAATCGATCTTTCCTTATTATATCATCTACATGATTAATAGAGTCCCCTGAAAACATATCTGAGGTTAATCCAAGTTTTGGAAGTCACTGAATCAAAATAGTGTTAATAATCAGCAAGATGCATTGTAAGTGTATACCGAAAGTTATATTCTCCTTCCATAATTGTTGAATGGCTTTCTCAGTGAATGTAAGTATAGGAGCCCAATCCTGGCAAAAGCAAACAAGGAGAAAAGAAAAAAAAAATTATTATCAATGGTGCCAAGAAAAGCAACGGATTCAGTAACCATTCACATGTTCAAGGAGCTTTTCCTTAAAAGGAGAGACGAATAATATTCCTGAGCACTGTGACCAAGGAGGGTCTCATAATGCTATTTTCAATTACTACCCTAAAGTCGAATAACCCCAAGATATATGGACATTTCAACAAGCCTGGATCCATAACAAAGAAGTCCTCCAGAACCATAACATGCTTTACAAACATTAAGCCACTTGATGAAGTCAAATTCAAAATTAAGAGATCCAGAAAAACTCATACAATTCAATTAGCAATTACCATGAATCAGAAGTAATGATTAGACAAGAAAACACATTACCTTGAACTCAACATATGTCTTTGATGGTTCAAAGGTTAAATCATAAAGAGATCGAGGGCAACTTAGATTCAAAATATAAGCTGGATATGCTTGAGACCTGCTTCTCTTTCGGTTTTGGGAACCATTGTTGACTTTCCATGGATCCAAACACTCAAAACTAGTAGCCAATTGATTCAGTAGTTTATGAATTGGACCTTTGCAAACAAACCGCGAGTTAATATCTGCTAGTGTGAAGGTCACAACAAAATTCTTAGATTATCTAATCATCTCCAACGCAATTACACCCATCCTAAAGACTTAGTACTTTGTTGACAGGAATACATAGTCATGGATACAGACATATTGAAAGGCCTGCAAAAAAGAGGTGTTGTGTTATTAGACACAGGGATTGTAAAATAAAAAAATAAAGCATACAGTTAATTACTTAAATCATTAACAAAAATCATCTACCTTAATTTTGAAACCATCAACAGGATCAGATATGTAGCCAGAAAGCTTTAAAACACCATCACTAATGTTTAATTCATGAAGAGAGTCAGAGACTTCTAACCCGAAGCCACTTTTCAATAGCAACAAAGGAGAAGAAGGCTGAGTGCAAAGAAGCTCGTCCCCACTACGTGTATAGAATAAAAGTATAAGTAAACAAGCATGATAAACAAACCAGCTCCAACTTGCTAATTTGACAGGAAGATACCTTTCAATGTCGGTAACTTTGAAGGAAACTTGTGAGTGGACAAGGGCAATCCTAAGTACACCTTTCTTGACCGAGTACAACACCTTCTTGGGGCTACCAATTCAGTAATGCAATGTTTTTTTTTGAGAAGTTAAGAAAAAAAAAAAATGTCCAACGTAGAAATTGACAAAACAAAGAAGAAGAAGAAGAAGAAACCTGGATTGCATATATTTCCTTCGAACTGGTTGGTTGTAAAATAAATCGCGGACATTAACTGCAAAGAGTCAAGCAATTAATTGAAGCTTTATTGTATATCCTAACTAACAAAGATATAGAACAGAAAATTTATCTTCATAAAAACTAATTTCAAATCACATGTTCGTGTGATATTATTTGGAGCAAAATGTTTACTAGCAGAGGGAAAAAGAAACTGTTAAGAGCAAATGTTATATACATGCCAAAATTAATTGTCATATTAAAAAAAAATGTTACAAATTGCCAGAGTAACCCATAAGCAATTACAAGTTTCTCCATATTTACCAATTTGACAGATTAACAGTACAAATTCAGCACTTCATGATCAAGGTAATTCTTGTAAAGAATAACACACAATAAGCTACACAGATAGGTCAGCACAAGCATTTTACTGAAAAGTAAACTAGCCAATCAACCACACTGCCTATTGAGAGTTGTCATAAAATGGAGAGAGAGAGAGAGAGAGATTAAAGCATAAAAATGGTATGAGCAGGTCTTCAAACAAGGGGAATATCCTAACATGCAAATGATAATGTTGACAAACTAATATATTACCTGTGGTGCCTACGTCCTTCCTATCATTATCAATTCCAAGATACAAACACTTGCATCCCTGAACAGAACAGTGCAAAAGTCAATCAGAGCCAAGCTTGCATGAATAGAAGGAACAATAAGCAACTTGCTCCTGGAATAGCAAAATTGAAATAGTAATGAACTGCTCATGCCTTAATGACTTTGCGATATCCATTCGGCCTCCCATAAGCTTTTGTTGTAATTTCCAACAATGAGACATCCGAAATGGAAGCCAATGCTTCTCCCCGAAAGCCGAAGCTTCCACCGGCAGCATCCATATCAGCCAACTGGTGGAACTTCGATGTTGCTGCTCAAACATTTACATATACACAAACATTATTAAAGTACTAACTAGCAAATCCTTTTTTTTTTCTTTTTTTTTGGATGAAAGATAGCTAATTCAAATTCATATAATATACATGTGATTTCTGATGCATCTCAATTTATTCGACGAGATCTACCTTTGATACTCCCTCGCTTGAGCTAACTTTGGTTATACTCCACTTCCATCCCCACTACCAAAAACCATCAAGCTACTAGTTAGAATTTCCTAGATAGTTTTCAACCTCCCTCATCCTCTTGTTGTATAAAGTCCACTAGTTAATGAGCACTGCTATTCTTTCTTTATAAGATATGTTTACAACCAAAGAAATCAACATACAATTTGAATGAAAATCTTATTAATGCTGATAAGTGGGCAACTGCAAATAATGATCCAGACAAACTGTGAAAACAATTGAGTTAGCCTGATTAGTAGTTAGCTAATATTAACTAACTTTATCAGAACTAACCATGCATGCCATTTACACCTCCTGTAACTATTAAGTATCAAGAACAAGTGAGCTCCTCTCCCCAAAAAAAGAAAAAAAAAATTGTATAATTTAAGGTATCGAGAATGACAAAAACAAACAAATGCTTAACCCCAGAATCACTATCACATAGGCACTTGAAAACCATTACAAGCATCAACCGGAAAGAATCCCAGCAAAATGCAAAAAGATAATAGCAGATAACTTGGTTACCATATCTCTCCCCCAACAAAACCAATCCATCCCGAGTAACACCAGATCCTGCAAGTAGATTAAACGGATCAAAATTTACTCAAAGTTGAGCGTGCTATACAGATTAAACCCAGAAAAGGACAATTCAGTGCTGACCATCATCCACCACTTTTACAAAGCACGTCCCAACACCCACGTAAACAGATACCTGACACAACAAGCAATAGTTGATTTTCAGAATTTCAATATTGCCTTACTATACAAACAATTTAGATATAAAATAAAGTCCACTCTCCTAAAGCATAGAATGATTTAGACGGCATTAGACTTATTCACCTTCGACGCGCCGGCATCCAGACTGTTAAAAACGAGCTCTTCCACAACCCTCGTCAGGTCAAAAAGGATAATCCCAGAACGCACCGAACTACGTACTGCCTCCGGCAAGGGATTGATGCTCCTCATTGAGAATCAAGCTGAACTTACCAAATAGCTTCAATCATTGCGAAATTTCAACGAGTTTCACCTACATTTACGTACTTTAGCAATCTGAGGTTTTATCTATTCACGAATACATACATACATAAATTCATATAAAATTAATGGGAACATGATTGGTGTAAAAGCAAATCGAATTGGTTTGCTTACCTGATGACATGATTAGCGGTAGGGATTAGGGTTCTGAATGGAACGTCGACGTTTACGCAGACCATTAGCACAGGTTCGACGCAGTGGGTTTTGAAATGGAAGCTGAAGCAGAAAAAGGCGGTCGAGTAGTGGTGTCGATGGATGGGCTATGATAGGATCACGGAGGTGAGGCTTGGTTGAGTCACAAGTGCGATGTCACTGGAGGACACGTGTAATCTAGTGTGTAACCATCGGACTTAAAATGGGATTTTTTCCTTTCTAATCCTTTTGCGGCTGTGGTTTTTATTCGTTGGAGCAAGAATCCCTTAAAAGTCCCCGCGGGTAACGAAGGTCGGTCACTATCTATTAACTGATTTTTACGAATAGCCAGTTACTCGCAAGGGGCATTATTTTTTTCGTTCAATTACGATAATACCTTAGCTAATTTACAAATTATTATTTTTTTAAAAAAAAAATATAAAAATAAATAAATTATTTAGGCTGAAAAACCATTAATATATATATGGTGATAAAAATAATTTTCGTTGTTTATATCGTGTTGAGAATTAATAATTGACAGTGTTGTCATTATTATTGTTCATCAAGAAATGGACAAATATCTTTGTGAACCGCTATGATGACCAGACCTCGTGAGCTCCACCATTGTCCACAAACTCCAGCGCCTTCGCTGACCTCTTCCTTTACATCCTTTTTAAGCTTGATTTTCACTCCATTGACCCCATCTTCACCATTGACAACCTTTACTTTGTCATCCCCAAATCCTGATCTAACGATTCATAGAAAGTGAAAGTCAAATCACTGAAATCAGTCTAATTATTTTAAAGCAATTAATTAATTTATAGTTTTATTAAAATTATTTATAAATTTTAATCCCACTTAAAGAATTAATGTGAAATTTAGCAATAATAAGTGTCAGTGTTAAAGAGCCGTGGACAAATTGGTTAAGGGCCTTAAGGCCATAAACGATTTAGTCGAGAAAGCTCAACATGAGGCCGATGTTAGCCACAAATCAATGGTACGATAAAGGTCTTGAGAAGTGAGGGGGCACTATACGTTGGGAAAAAAACATAAATAATAATTGTCTTTTGTTTTGCTTACTTTTTTTTTTTTTTGGTTGATTAGGACAAATGTTTTTGTTGATAACAAAAAAAAAAAAAAAAGTTTAACATTGAAACAAATGGAATTTAAATTGAGCATCACTGATTATTCAACTATTTTTTTTTTTAAAATGAAAAATTATTTCAGTCTCATTAATTGTAATAAAAGATACATCAAAGAAAAAAAGTTAATAAAAAATTATAGCCAAGGTTACGAGGTTACAAGTCATAGATACATACATAACAATCTAACATTTAGGATTTAGACCTATCTATGGTATCAATATCCGTTAATTCATTACTGATCTTTAGTTATAACAACATATATATATATGTTCCAGACTGCTTCAACTCAATGCATAGGTAACCATATTCCTCGGCCTTGAGACTCGAAGTAGAAAACTCAAGGCCTGAATAATCCTTATTCAAAGAAGTTACAAAAAATCTGCAAAAAACAAATTAAAATAGATAAAAACACAAAATCGGCAAATAGCAGCATCAATGGAGGTGAAGCAACAACCATGCATGTAGAGTACACGCAAAAAAGTGAAACTCCCACGTCGGTGCGTGATGGCGCTATTGCAACGAGCAGGGCAACAATAAGTGGTAGAGAGGCTGGATCTCGCAAATGTATCAATTCTCAAAATGCTGTGCCATGATGGGACTTGATAGACATAAATGCATTGGGACAAAATTTTCTTATAAACTGAAGTAGAATAAATATTCTCAAATGCAATACTCCATTAAACTCACATATATCATTATTATTATGATACTGGATTCTCGCATGCATTTTATACCTTATTAAGAGCGTATGCATGCTCTAAAATTAACATCAAATTAATAGCTTAAATTATAGGAATTTCTTCTCAAACCTTTGTTCAAAAAAAAAGAAAAGAGAGAGACATGCATGACTTGACTTTAGAATGTAGGTGCTTTAATAAAAATATTTTTAAATGGAATGGTAAAAATGGATATTTAAAATAAAGATGGAGATGTTAAGTGTTTAGAAATAATAGGCAACTAAAATAAAAATAAATAAATAAATATTTTAACTAAAATGAAAAAAAGAAAAGAAAAAGAAAAAAGGATTGAAGGGAATGCAAATGCTTTTACTACTGTGCATGTAGGTAGACAGAAACAGTGTGCCCATTTTGAGTGGAACAAGAGAAGGTTAAAATGGTAAAAGGAGGGTGGCAAAATACGTAGTTTGGACAGAAAAACGGGGATACTTAGAATAGCAAAGAAGTGAAAAAATGGTGGTTAAATGGGGATTTGGGACGTGGGGTTCTAGAACCAGACCCCCATCCAGATTCTTTCTGACATCATATATAAGCAGATCTTTGGTTACCCTTCATGTCCTGTATTTTCTTCCTCATCTCTCTCCCTCTCCGAAAACCCTAATTCAAAGTCTCTATATTTGTGTCTGTCTCGTCTGAGACAGTAAACTAGATCGGCAGGTAATTACGCGACCTTTCTTCCTCATGGACCGAGCATAACTCTGTTTTTGTTTTTTTTTTTTCCTTTTTTTATTTTTTGAGTTTTGAAATTTAATGTAATGGCGCATGAACTGTTGCTGATTTAAATAATTATGTGAAATCGAGCTCGCTGCGTGCTAGATTGGTGTTGTTTGTGATCTGATTCTTTGTGTTCGATCGTAATCTCAATGAGAAATTGGGAACTCGATGCTTTGCATGATAATTGGTGTGTAACTGAATCCTAGCATGTGTGCACGTCTGAATTCTGTTGTGCTTTCGATCTTTGGTGAATTGGATGATGCTCTGTTTGGTTGTAGAGAAAATTGAGGCTTTGTAGGTTTTCATTTCCAAGGAAAACTGCATTCAGCTAATATACTTGTGTGAGATTAGGTTGAGTTTGTTCTCGTTCTGATCCTTTTGGGAGCCAAGATATCTAGAATACGAGGTTGTGAATTTGAATTTCGTTTTGTTATTCGTTGATGTTCTTTACAACCAGGAAAAAAATGCATCTTTGCATGTCGATTCAGTCTCGAAATTGTGTTGTATTTAATGTTGGATTTGGATATAGTGTGCAGAAATCTGTGTTTTTTCAAAATTTTTAAGATCAGTACAAGTTTCATAATATATTTGGTATTGGATTGATACTGATGGTGTAACTTTTAATGTTTGTTTTAGCCTGAATGTAAATGGAGCAGACGGTTTATCCATGTGGATAATTATTCAGCTGTTGGGGGTGAAGCAAATAAATAAATAATAGGAATAATGGAGGCTAACATATGTGATGTCAATCACTTGGATGCCGATGTCCTTTTGCCTCCTCGAAAGCGACTGCTTGCTGGATTGAAGAAGCAAAGCTCGGAAGCTGATGGTGCTTCACGTCTCTCTCTAGTTGCTTCTCATTCTTCATCAGTTTCCGCATCTGCTTTCGCTTTCGCTTCTGCTTCTGCTTCTGCTTCTTCTCCTGCTTGTGCTTTGTCTTCTGCTGCTTTAAGTGACTTTGAGATCCGTCTGAACAATCTATTGAGTTCTCATTCGAGTAATCCTAACCTTACACCAGAGGAGATAGTAGAGGCCTCAAAATCAGCAGCTATTTCTGCAGCTAAGGCTGCAGAGGTTGCGAGAGCTGCAGCTGAAGAGAAGGCTGCAATAGCGTCAAAAGCAATGGCTGCTGCCAAGAGTGCTTTAGATTTGGTTGCCTCGTTTTCTGAAGAGGCAGCCTGTAAGGAAAGATCCCTGAAAAAGAATAAGCTGAAGAAGCATCTCCCAGTTCAGCTCTTGTATAAAAAATACCAACCAATTGAGAATAATAGGACAGATGAAGAGTTGGCCCGGAAGTTGCATCGAGCTATAAACAGCTCCCCAAGAATCTCAAAGAATTCTTCGAGTTCTGACTGGAAGGGTCATAAACACAAGAAGCTTAAAACCTCAGCAAGTTCTGAGAAAAGTAGGGTATGCAATGGGGGTATCTTATTGGAAATACAACCCCCATCGATGTCCAATGGTCATGCAGTAGCAGGCAAGATCAACTCTGACAGCTCTATCCGAGAGTCATACACGCTTAAAGCAGATGAAAAGGCCTGCAAGTCTGATAGCGCTAGCCAACTAGAGATGGATAATGGGGAAGCAGAATCAAGTCAGCCAAGGGATAAAACTTCGGAAGATGTGTGTACCACTGGTAAAAAGAGGGGAAGGGTGAAGCTAAAAAGGTTGCCATTAAGCATTTGTACCTTTAGGGATCGGGCAAACCCCAAGGAAGAGATGAATGTAAGAAGCTCCCCCTTGGCGGAGAACAAAATGGGAAGCCCTACTGCTGGTGGTATGCCCTTATTTTCAATGGAGCCTTCAGCTGATGGTGTGATCCCAATTGGGGCTACACCAGTGTGGAAATGCCAGGGGTTCAAAGCGCCAGCATGTGTCAAACAGAATAAAGTTCTGCAGTCATGATGTTTAAATTGTAATGTGGTTACAGGTGGCTGCTGTGATAGAAGTTGATAGCTGAGGTAGGATTCATGGTGCTCTTTTAATAGAAACGGCTTCATTTGATTTATCTTTTTGCTCATTTTTTCTGGCTTTGTAATGAACTTGAACTGACTGAATGTAAATTTAGATATTTAATTGCTTGCATCCGTGATTTACAGAATAGCAAAGCTTGAAGTTAAGATACGAGTGACAAATTGGATGGAGTTTGTTGACGTGTTGCATATCCATCCTGCTCTTAGATCTTATTATAAATGAACAATACAATGCTACTGTGTAGTTTTTGGCAACTTGAACTTTTTTCTTCCTTCTATATACTAAAAGCTATCCATGAAGTTGTTGCAATGGAGTAATTTGTATAACAGATGATGGTAGTTGTTGCTGCCATAGTAAGTACAGTAATATTAGAAATAGAAACACCTTTAATAATATACAATTTTGATGAACTTTTAACAGTGTTGATCTTCAACTAGGACTTGTTCAAGTCTGTATTTCTTATTACCTTATATGACTGGAGGAATACCCTTGAAAGCCTTTTTATTCTAATTCTTTTTAGCATTGCCTTTCCGCTTTTACACTTTTGATTGTAATTTTAGGAAACCCTTTATTGTATTTCTTTTTTAGCATCGCCTTCCACTTTTACACTTTTGATTGTAGTTTTAGGACAAGTCTGTGTATACCTTTCCCCGTCCGTGTTCCTGACTTTCGTCTCCTGTTCTTTTGATAAATTTTTTGTTTTACTTCAGAAAAATAAGTTGACATGTCCCTACTTTTTGGCAGTTAATTTCATGTGCCGTGAAATCTTTGTCAGAAATGATATATAGAAGGTAACAGGGGAGACAAAAATATAAGGATCTATTATTGGCTGAATATGGACTCTAATCTGAAGCTTGTGAACAGAAAGCTCAGACCCTTTGATTGCACTTGTTATGGATGCAACAAGATTTTTCATCTAAGGAGGCTATAAAACTCCTGCCTCTGTTACACTTCTTCCTTGATTTAACGTTACTCCTTAGACTAGAGATTGAATGAAAAATGAATGTTTCCAGCAAGAGATAGAAGAGGGCATTTATGGCTCAGAGAACCTTTTTATGTTTATGAATCAAAAAAGAAAGAAAATTGTGTAATCTACAAGCAAACTTTCCTCCAAATCTATTGAATTGGCATCCGTTTAAAATGCATCAGTATCACATGCATTTTTAATGGAGTATATGAATCGTATACATTTTTCCATTCAACATCCACTCATTTCCTCTAATTTAAACTAGGTGAATGCCATAGAGGACAAAAAATTAATTTTAAGGCGTCCATCTCGTAAAAATTTAAAGGACTTTTACAATTTCAATCCAAAAGATGGTTTCGCTCCTGCAACTCAGCAGAGCTATCATAGGAGATCCCGAGCTATAGGTAAAGGCTTGGCCTTATTTCACATCTCCAAATATTGTCTACTATGTTGGTGTCTTTTGCTTCTTTGCTAGTAGTTAAGCGGTCTCTATACAAAAAACAAAGATAATGTTAGAAACCACATTTTATATCACAATTATCCACAATGCTAGTGTGTCAATGCCAACCAACCATATGATCATCTTGTTACAAAAAAAAAAAAAAAAATGTAAAACAACCTACGGCCGCTTGTGCCAACGGTAAAGTGAACTTGATTTTGTAATGATTAGCGTGGCAAAATAGTGGGCATTAGATTGCAGTTTAAACACATGGCATTCATCTAGTTTAAAATGGGAGGAAATTGGTGGATGTTGAGTGGGAGATTGGTGCTTTCATCATTAGCATTGTTACAGAGAGCCTCTCGTTTTGAACACATATTACTTTAATAAATTATGTTGGAACCCAATTTAGAGAAAACTTTATGTTTGACGGGCGAGTCTAATAAAGGTGCTTTTATATTTATTGAAATCCGAACAACAAATAGTTGAAGATCTGCATCCGTTTGCATCACCCCATTATGGACTATACAACAACGATGAGACGAGATCTTAGCTGGAAATCCGACCATGGTATCCGAAGGAAACATCTTTGCTATTATAATTGAATAAATTGGCCGCAAGAGACGTTGGGTTGGCTTTTACTGGCTCTTAGCTGGAAGTGCTTGTCTAGTTTTCTTTACGTTAAACAAACAACGATGAGACGAGTTGTTGTTAATACAAGGAGTTAACTTGCTGCTGTTTTTGATCCCTTGTACGAGGTGAAAGCGATGCACTTCGATGGACACCTCTATTCTTTCTTGTCTTGTTTGTTGCCCGTTATCTGAGAGCGTGTGGCGCAGTTGTGGTGGAGATGTCATATTCTTTTGGTTTCACGTAAATTGGGAAAATCTAATTTAATGGGTGACTTATCCATTATGGTCAATATGTGACAAAAACGATAAATTTTGACATGACTCGTGAACTTAATACAAACTCAACATAAAATTAGTGAGTTTGAATTGATTGATTTTGTCATTTAATTAAATGAGTCGAGTTAAGGTTATTATACCTATAACTTGACACAACCTGAATCTGACACGCGACATATAACGTTGGTATTTTTTTATTTGCTCGTAAACCTGACATGAACCCAACATAAAATTAGTGAATTATAGTTGAAAGATTTGATTTGTTTAATTAAATGGGTTAAATTAGAATGAACTTATATATAATTTTATACTTGTAATTTTTAATTTTTAATAAAGTTATTAGTCATGAAAGTTTTAAGCCTTTTGTTTTGTTCACTTTGTTAAGAAACGTTATGACGTCACTACTCTGGGCCTATATATATATATATATTGGGTGGGGGAAGTTTGGTTGAGTTTTGATTATGCAGAAGAAAAGGAAAATTCCAGAAATTGGTTATCAGTCAATTGATTATTTAAATGATGGACCGGACCCCTTCTCACTTGTGATTAAATAAGAGTAAGATATGGTACGATCAGCATTCAAAAAGGACCACATCTTCCTGAAAGTCATTGATTTGATTAGGAAAGAACTAGAAGAAGTCACGCAAGTTGCCTCACGGGGTCCGCTTTTCGCCTTTACCCAGTGCCATCTGCCAACTCTCTCATCCTCTCATCACATGCCATTATCTGTCTTCCATTGTCACTGTAACGTTTCTTTCCCATGCTTCCTTTATTAGTTGCAGTCAGTTTCATTCGGGGTTAATTTAACAACGACGCCCTACATAAAATTTGATCAGTCCTTCAAAGAAGGTAGGTGCAGGATTCACTTGTTTTAAATAGCTCATGAACTAGAGCCCACATGATAGAACTTCTTGAATTGCAACTAATTGTAAGAAATCTGAATTCGGGTTCTTTTTTTCCCCCACCTAATTGTAAGGACTTTGAAACAAAAGTTATCATCATATTTGACTTTTAAATTGTTAGCAATTCGGACAACAAATATGAAAGAGTCTATGGGGTTATTCGGCAACTTCGGTTGCTTTCCCCAACGCCCCCAGGATACTGTTCAATGAACAGTATCTGCTGCTTTTTGCCAAGTTGCCTTGATGTGCATCAGGCTTATTTGTCCGCAAAAATGACTATTAACCCTCTATTTTTTGAGTAAGTCCAAAAATTACAGTTTTTAAATTTTCCCCTCAGGCCTTTGCTTGAGGGTATTATGGTAATCTAACGGGAAGACAACCTGACGCACACGTTTATTGAAGCAGTCATAATCGAAATGACTATTATACCCTCTATTTTCTAAGTAAGTCCAAAAATTGCAGTTGTTAAATTTCTCCCTCAGGCCTTTGCTTGAGGGTATTATGGTAATCTAATGGGAAGACAACCTGACGCACACGCTTATTGAAGCAGTCAGAATCAGTCCACACTGTTGCTACAGTGCAAAGGGCTACAATGCCATGTTGCGGCTGTAGTTTGCCAAACACCACCTCTATGGGCTCACTTGCCTGAGTAGCAGGACAGGCTGTTCGAGACCTGTTCGAGCAAGTGAGCCACATAAAAGACTTTTTCACAGTTGTTGTCTAGATTGTTAACAATCCGGAACAACAAAATTGTGAAAGAGTTTCTATAAGGTCCACATGCCTGAGTAAGGGACAAACAAGTGAACTAGATAAAGACTTTCTCATTGTTGCTGTCTAGATCGCTAGTTGATTTGTGTCATGTTGGCATCTAAACTTCATTTTAGTTTAGGTGTTATGATTTCACCATATTTAGCATGCCGACACATATGGACTCACAATCAGGAATCTACGAGGTAGGAAAACGAGTAGATTATTAGATTTTCTTTTCTTCCTGGTTGGTTAGAAATTAGAATGCAGGGGCGTTATGGGCATGAAAGACGTGTGGTGCGTGCTGTAACGTGCATGAAGCAGATAAGAAGCAAGAGTTGATGACGGATAAGCAGCAGCAGAGAAGTATGGAGTTGTTTCGAATAAAGCTATAAGTTATCCTTATCTTTAGAGATGGGTATCGGTAGAGGCATTTTCTGCAAGTGCCGGGATCTAAATTGTTTCCTTGAAGTTTGTGACACGTCAAATCCTAGCATTATGGTGCAATGCAAAAATTCACTCATGAATGTTATATATCAGTTTAAACAGGTGAGCACAGATATCTACTGTTGCGGTCAGGCATGGCACAAGCCACCAGAATATATCTATAAAAGCAGTAAAATCTCTCTCGCAAGAATCATTACTATTTTACATGTTATAGAGTCAATAAAAAAATTATTAGAAGTGTAACAAAACAAAAAGTAGATCACAATCAACAGTCATACGGGTGGAGGGAGGGGCTCCAAAACAGTGCGGCTGTACCAACACTTCTAGTCCCTTCATCACTTACCCACCTTAATCTTAAGGTTGCCCATCCCAACATTCAGCTTTCCCATATTAGCTTCATTCTTCATCTCATCCTGAGTTGAATTCCTGAGATTGAACCATGGGTGTTGCAGACACTGCTGCGCAGTTGGTCGCTTCTCTGGTGCAAAATCAAAAATGGGACAAAGAAACTCTGCAAATTCACGAGCATCATTCTCCGAAAATTTGTATTTTTCAACCAGCAATCGATCGAGCGGCCAGAATTTCAGCCTCCGAATCCTCTTTAGATCCCCGTGCCTGTCGAAGAAATCTTTGGACTTTGCTCCTCCAATGGCTACCTGCCCACCCAAGCACAAGAGAGAAATCAAAATCAAAGTTATTGGATAACTATGTAAGGGTAGAGGCATAATAATGTGCTTACCTTTCGAGGCATCTTTCCAAGGAGTTCCATCATTAGAGCAAGGTGATCCTGAAACCAATCAGATGAAAAGTTCCATTAAATTGGTATATTAAAAGATACACACAGACAATATTTTAACATCATCATGGCTAATTTACAGAATGTTCTACTTAGTAATAACTAACATCGAGTTTAGCATTTGGGCGATCAATCAATAACAGTTGATAAGGGGAAGGTAATTCAATAGCTTGCCTTTTTAGATCATTCCAAGGTAGTTATTAGGTGGGCATCAACAACACAAAAATAAAGGTTACCATACGAAAATGCAATGGAAATTCATTCTTGAATTATATACTGTCGCTGGACAGCAAATTATACTTCAGCACAAAAATGCATATCAATTATCATATAATCTAACTTCGCTCATTCTTGAAAATATATGCTCTACATAGACAAAAGCCCAAAGTCCAGTACAAACATGCATTTCAATTATCAAATTTTTTTTTTTTTTTTTTTAATGTTTACTTATCTTCCATACACTCACCAAATATGCCATGCCTGGAAAGGAACCTAAGTCAACTACAACATAAATATATATTTATATATTCTATGTATATAGATTTTATGTTTTCTTAGATATTTATCTTCCCATCCGCCACGTATGCCCTCTGGCTGCTATTTCTACTTCAAGGAGCCAGGGAGCATCTGAAAATTATTATGCTCTAAGCTCATCACTTGAACAAAGGACATGATGCCTAACTAAATCTCATATTAGCTGGATATTATAGATAAAATGGAAGTATTGCATTATATTTTCCAATATACTTCATCTTATTGTTCCTTTATTTGCTATTTCCATTTATAACTTCAAAGATAAATCATGAATCCAGTCAAACTATCTGGTCCTAATTTCCATGGTTTAGCAGATTATAAAGGATCAAACAAACTAGACGACAGGTAAAACATCCTACCTCATCCTCGCTAAAGCCTTGCCCACTATTAGGAGTAAACAACATGTCCCCAGTAGCAAGTTCAAAGGCAGTGCAAGCAAACGACCACATGTCAATAGAGAAGGAATAGCCAGCTTGTAGTATTACTTCAGGAGCTCTATACTGCCTAGTTTGGATTTCTTCTGCAAACTGCTTATCAGCCCAACATGCATTTCCAAAATCCACAACCTTGCATCTCATATCAATCCCATCCAGGGTTCTCTCACATTTTGCAGTTCCTCCCATGGAAGCTCTTCTTTCAGATATCTTCAATACTGCTCTTCTTGCTCTCCTTTTCAACTTTTTTTCGATGATATTCATAGTAACTCCACCATTTGGGTTCCCTTCAGGCCTTTCAAGAATTGGCGTGAGCCCAGACCTAACTGGGTCTTTCGTAGGATCAATGGTGGAAAAGAGAAGAATATTTTCAGGTTTCAGGTCACAGTGGATTATACCAAGTTCTCTATGCAAGTAATCCAGACCCATCAAAATGCACTTGCAGATCTCCCTAATTTTATTCAATCCAAGGCCTTTGTATCGGTTATACCTGATCAGCCGGAGTAAGCTATCACCAAGAAATTCCAGGACCATGCATAGATGCTGCCCATTTGGGCCCGTATGCTTAAAGTGGTCCATGAGGCGCACAACACATTTAGAATTTGAGGGATCACCATTGGCAATAGCTGAAAGGACTTCAATCTCATGAAGGGCTGCTTCAGCAAATTGTGCTGCACTTTTCTGGATCTTGAGAGCCACATATTGCTGACAAAAAGGGGAAAAAAAAGTGAATGAAACTAAAATAGACAGAGAGAATTCAGTTTATACAAAAACAAAAGCTTTCACATTCATTTTGCATCACGAGACAACAAACTATTTTGTATGCGTGTGAGGAACCTATCTGATATACCACCGGACAAGAAGTGAACAACAAAAAGTTGGGTATTCAGATCAAACAACAAGATTGGATCGTTTTAACCACTCAAATCCTCAAATCTGGTTTAAACTTTAACACCCAGTTCACGTCATGTCATGCCTATATATTATAATACCAGCAGGTGATTGCAATCTTTATTGTCCGTGATAAATAGGGAAAGAATGAGCATTTCTCTGGAAAAATTCCAGTCCATACAAAAAGAGACAAATATGATATCTAAAAATCAATAAATTCCAAAAACTTTAATAAACCGAAATAAGATTTCACAGTCATAGATAACGTGTGATGAATACAAAACAAGATAGATTTCAAGCAAGATCAATCCAGAAAACATGGAAACAATCGAAACCCAATAGAAAAATTATATAAAAATTGAATCAGAAAAAAAAGGGAAAGGGAAAGTACAGAGGTGCGCGTGTCGTAGGCGAGCCAGACGGTAGAAAACTGACCCCAACCCAGCTTCCTCTGAGCGATGTAGCGGCCACCGGCGAACTGATCCCCAACTCTAACGGCGTGGTACCCTCCTTTCCTGTACGACTCCATTCCCTCCTCGTCTTCCTCCGACCCTGATGACGACGAACACGACATCTCTCTCTCTCTCTCTCCTTCCCTTAACCGCTTGATCTGATTACAAAAGAGTAATCTTTTTCCTTCGATTCAATTCTATCTGTTTCTTTGGAAACAACCCTTTTCCTTTGGATGATGAGAAAGAAAATGGGTAGATATGAGATTTGGAAGAAGACCCAACAAATTAAAAAAAGAAAAAAAGAAAAAAGAAAGCTGAGGTCTTTTGTGTTACTTGCAGCTGATGAAAATAATGATGATGATGATTGATGAATCAGAAGGAAGACTTTTCTTATGTTTACTTAGCTACTATTTGTTGGTGTTGTTGGTGTTATTTTTGGTTTGTGGCCTTCAATACAAAGAAACACCCTCTATCTCCACTTTTTTCTCTTTTTCTTTCCTCCCCCTTGACACCTTCCTCTTTGGCTCCCCCCCTCCTACTCCTCTACCTGATGAGTCTTTTTCTTTTGCCTTTCTCTCTCTTTCTTTCTCTTTTATTCTCACCTTTTTTTCTTTTCTTTTGAAGTAATTGATATTTAACAATTATTTTGTCATTTTAATTGGTGATAAATAATCAAATAACAAATAAATCACTTTAGTTTCAAAATGATTTTATAAATACCTTTGATTTGCCTTTATAACAAAATATCTCTCCCTACAAATTTCTTGACAGAATCTTTATGAAATTATAATTTTTTTTTTTTTTTTGTGAAAAAATTAGAAATAATAACAAAAGAAAAAAAAAATAGTTTGAGGTGGTTTGTTCAACCAACCATACAACAGGCTAGAAGGGGGTGGCATCCCAAACCAACCTCTTTTTTTTTATTATTATTATTATTAATAATTTTCATTTCTGGAGGTAAAAATGTAATTTCATTTAGAATTCTGTTGAAAAATGACTGAAATTTAAACGAGGAATTATTTTACTGCAGAGGTCACACCGACCATAGAGATCAAAAATAATTTGGATGAAAAATATGAATTAGTAGTTTATTATAAAAAAATATGAAAACTATGAAAAAGCAATTAGGTGGAGTGAAGTGATCAAAATTGCCTTGGAGGAGTTGATCGGTGGTTGTTTCCTGTTGGCAATGATGCGCGTCCGCCACCTGCGTTCTTATCCGTCTATCCAAAGCTTCTTGTTCTATTACTGTGAATCGGGCTCCATCCAAGTCGAGTCATGAAGGCCCACATGTGACTGGTCTCTGAGGCCCATAAAAGGCAAACTGGGCTATTGATGTTGGCCCAGAAAACAAATATCATGATTCATGAATAGGATATTTATTTATTAAATATCATGAATCTTTTCTTGGGCGTCTGAGGCCACCTTTAAAACCGGCCTGACGAGGCAGTCTACTAAGCAATTGATGGATAAAAAACAGATTAATATCCGAGTCTCATTAATTTCGATAGGACAAAGATTTATCAGAGAAAAAAAAAGAAAGATGTGGGGGCATGGGGCTGTTGTTTTTCTTTTATAATGTACAAAGATGTGGCTATGAACAAGTTACTAGAAACTCGAAAACGACGTGCTGCCAACCTATGCAGTCCACTTGCTCTCTTATTAACGTTCAAGCTTTTCGCAATTTAATACTCGTTTGATTCACGGAACGAAAAATTATTAAAAAAATGAATGGTTATTATTATTATTATTTTTTTGACATATCCATAAAAGAAAAAGAAATTTGAATTAGTGACCTTCGTTTTATAAAATGTGATTCACAGTCAATTAAGTTACCAATTGATGACGAAAATAAATAGTTATTATTGAAAATATAAGAGACTAGAATAAAATAATTATTCTAATTTTTTAGTTTGGTAGCAACACATATTTCGTCCCCAAAAGGAACCTCAATTAATTGTGACTATGTCTCATGAAACGGAGGTCACTAGTTCGAATTCTCTTCACCTTCTTGTGGGGACATGTAAAAAAAAAAAAAAAACGACACATATTTCATAATTGGAACTAAACTAAAATTACTAAAAAACCTATTTAATTTCTATTTTTTAAAAAACTCAAAATAAAAAGGGTTGAATGAGTGGTGGCCGGCCACCCACAATATGCACTAAGGCCACCCCCAAAGGACCTCACTGTGGCCCTTTGTGTAAGGAATTAGTAGTTCTCACGGGAATTACTATTCCATATGAATAGTCTTTCATTCTGAGAATCTATTTCGCAAATCAAACAGGCCTTAAAAGTTATTTGGTTTACGAAATAGATCACTAGAATAAAATTGATTGAATTGACATATGGCTTACGTTAAAAGAATTTAATAACCCACATGTATGAAAAATTATTAGAATCTTAATGCCTATAGGCTCTTAAATCAACCATTCTCTTCTTAAAAAAAAAAAAAAAAAATCAATTCCAAAGATTGATGTACACTCCACCGGTGACATGGCAGTGAAAGATGTGTTTTTGGTGTTCAGATGTTTAGATAAGAAGATTTTGTTGCTATAATCATGACAGATAAAGACGTTGAAATTTATTGAAGATTATGTAGATTTATTTTACATGTAGTAGTAAAAATGCCAACTCAATTTGAAAGAGACCTTCCATTTATTTTACATGGAGTAGTAGTATCCTGCATTCTCTCCATATTAGTGTCTTTTTATTTTTTCCCCTTTTGGATTCAAGATATAAACTTCCACCCATCTGTTGATTGTTTTCGTTTTCATTCATTCCTATTCATTCTGGGTCTAGAATCTAGATATCCCCTGTTATTGGAAGGAAAGAAAAACAAAACAAAAAAAAGCAATTACTGACGAGCAAGGGAAAAACATTTCAAAAGGTGAGAAAAGAATAAGCTCAGGGTTGTACTGCATGCATACCTTCAATAAGATGGCATTTGTGCCAAGACAAATTGACACTGAAATGTCTGAAAATCAGTGGTAGGGCTCAAAAATCAATTAAGCATGTAACACACTAGTCTCATGTTGGAAAAACTTATAACCCACATGTGAATTATAAAAGGAAATCGTCAAAGACTGGGTCTTATAACGAATTTTTAGAGAGTTTCAAACTTGACTATTCCTCTTTCATTCCAAGAGTAAATAAATGATGATCATCATCATCATTGAAGGCTATTCATAGCTAAAAATCTCAAACTAATCCTTCATTACAATAGACATTAATCTAACACAGTGACAGGGCAAATAGAACACACACTGGTACGTACAGGTACAGTATCAAACTTAATTGACACCTAATGACTGAAATTCCTTGCTAATCAGGCTTTGGGTGCAAGAATCTCCATTACAGATGACCAGGTTCCAGAGACTCCAATAACGATCCCCAAAACCACAATAGCCCCATCCAAAACCATCCCAATCCAACTCATCTCTTCCTTAAACACCAGCAAATGAAACAGAGCTGGCAACACAAAGCCCAGAACAATACACACGCTGCTCCCAACCAGGGACAAGAAATCTGCAAAGTTAGGCACCAACAAAGCTAACAAGCTCACTCCCAAAATTACCACCCACCTCTGCCACATGCAGTACCTAGAGCCACAGAACCGCCGCTCAATCACCTCATAGACCGGGTTCATCATCAGCGGCAAGGTGAAGAACAGGTTCACGCACAGCCCCAACTGGACTAAAGTGCTAATCCATCCTTGGCCAAGATTGGTGGTGATTATGTCTTTGGTTTCTACACCAAAAGCAAAGTAACCCAAAATCCCAAATGATCCGTACAGCAGAGAAATGAAAGCCATACACAATCCCAAGACCTTTCCAAACTTGTCCTTGTCTTTGGCTTCTGATTCCAACGGCAAAATCATTCCGATCCCTTCAAATGCATAGACAGCCACACCCAGACCGTAAAGGAAAACGGATAAACCCCCAAAGGCCTGCAAAGCAGGTCTACGCTGAAGAAAAAGCGAGACGTCCTCCACCATCACCACTCCCATGGCTCCCAAATCGACCACATCCGCGAAAATACTCAAGGGAGCCAAATGGGTCAGCGTGGGAATCGAGTTCAAACCCAACTGGAACGGAAAACAACCCCAGAGATACCACGACTTTGAGGTCAAACCCAGAATACGAGTCGTGGACGAGGAATCCGAAAGATGAGATAGAGTGTTCGATATGAAAATCAAGTAGCTGACGGAGAATCCTGCCTGGGCGAGGATGATCATGACGTCGACGGAGAAGCGGCCGAGGGGCCCACAGACGGCGAAGCCGAGGTCGCCGAAGGAGGAGAGATTGGAGAGGCCCAGGACGAGAGGGTCCTGGAGCTTGCGACGAGTACGGACGAGAAGCATCATGCAGTGGTAGGTGAGGAGGGCGACGGCGAAGAGCATGAGGGAGCCCATGAGCCAGCCGGTCCTCTTGAAGGTGTAGGGAAGGCCAAGCACGCCTGCGCCGACGATGGCGATGAAGACGTTGGCGAAGGTTTTGGGCTGGGAGGAGAGGTGGCGGTGGCCCGGTTTGGCCAGGAGAGGGGTGTCCTCTCCCAGAAAAGGTGGGATTTTTAGGACATGTGCGGATGAGCTCGCTTCCTTCTCAAATACCATGATGCTTTTTCTCGAATTGTTTCAGATACTACCTGGGATTTAAGGTTGAGAGATCGGGGCCAATTGATGGGGACCAACAAAGATTGTTCCTTTGAAATTATGGGATCGATCGAGTTCGAGGATGACTCTCTGGGGGAGGTTGCTCAGTCTCCAGTCGATATTTGAAGAGCGAGAGAGAGAGAGAGAGAGAGAAATGGGCAAATGAGGTGGGCTTTGCTTAGAATGGGGTCGCCGTGTCGGGGGGAAGAACCAAAAAACTGGGGGACCAAGTAGGTGGAATCGTGTAGGGTCCGAGAAGGCAAATAAGACCTGTCATTATTCCTCCACGCCATTGAAATAGACTTATTTGTTGGAACTGTATTACGCTAATAATATTGCATAATTCTCAGAAATATACATTATTTCAAAACAATTACCCACCTTTAATCGTCTTCAACAAGTTCAAATTGGGATCAAGAAACTTATTTGAAAGAGAAGACTGGAAAGAGTTTATTAAGATCAATATTACAAGTATATTAAGATATACAACTTTCTTCTTCTTCAAAATATATATATATTCAGTGGCGAAGTCAGAAATTTGGTTCAGGAGGGTCAAATTTTTTTTCTCAATGAAAGAAAAAAATTCAATAGTTTAACAAAATTTAATAGTTGTTTAAAATATATAAATGTAACCTAAAATTTATTTTGTAACGCCTAGAGTTAATTTATTCAATTGTCTTCGAATTTGGTTGATCTCTGTCACTAGGAAGATAATCAGCAATTTTTTTTTTTTTTTTAGCAACGATCATCTAGTGACATTTGTTAAATATATCTTGACATGGGCTCTTTTAAAATTTAATTGAAGCTCAATTGAATCATTGTTGTTCCATCTCCATAATCTTAAGTAATTACAATTATATATTTCATTCAATTAAAAATTGAATATATATAAAAATTAATTTAATTGAGAAATTTAAATATAAATTCTTAATCAATATAAAAGTGTAATTACGTACCTGAAATAATTTTTTTTTTTTTTTTTAAAAAAAAGAGAGAGGAATTGTCAAATAAGAGAGTTGGGCCATAAAGGGTCGAACAACAAAAGTGTAGGCTTCTTTTTTTTTTTTTTTAGTTCAAAACCGTTGGCTTTAGGTGAGCATGCGTGTGATACAAAAAAAAATTAAATAATAAAACTTAATTAAACGGTGTGTTTCATAAAACTTAATTAAACGGTGTGTCATTTTCACTTCCATTTTCACTGAACTAAACCTAAACCTTGAAAGGTTGAAACTTTGGCAGAAAAAATTTAGAACATCCCAGTACTTTTTGATTCATTTTTCTCTGATGTGGTTGTCGATTGCCCCTGATGCACGGCTAATGGTGGGCAACTAGAACATATGAAAGATTTTCTACCTAGGTAAGGAAAATTTATGGGGGTTGAGGAGGGGCATTTGACCCCTCTCGACCTCCTCTCCCTCCGCCCCTGTATATATATACAACTTTCAAAGAAATTTAGTTTTTCAACTTACAACAATTCGGGTCAAGTTTTAGTTAAAATTAAACTCTTTGAATTGTGTCCAATTACAAGATGGATTTTATAACACCTAAGCTAAATCCTTATAAGACACGTGTTTCCATTCCAACAAATTCAATTGCAATTAAAACTCCATCCCAACCAAGTCTTTAACTGCTGTATTGTTAAAGATAATATTCTGTCAGCTTAAGATACAATTTTAGTGAAAAAAACGTTACAAAATGTGCTTGACAAGAAATTATTCTGTCTCTAAAGTAAAGGCAAAGTTATCATGTAAATAAACCTAAAAATTAAGTTTATAATCCTGAACTTAATCATGTTTATTGTTTAAACTATAAGCTAGGTTGTTTATTTAAAGCTCTATTTTTTAAATTTAATTTCATATGAATTTTTGAGATTTATAAAAAGGAATTTATCTCCTTTATTGCATCACAAGAAAAACAAAACAAAATAATCAGCATAACGTGCGACACATTCTCCCAATAAAACTTTAAAATATAAAATAATGCATACACATTCACCATGATATGATAAAAACGGTTACCTAAATGTTAGAATGATCCAAGTCACCCTCATTAGGCCAATAATAAGGCGACAGATGTTAGGCAATCACCTCCATCCGACTAAAACTCAGCCTATCACATGCGGTTATTACTTGTTAGCCATGAGTAAAGAGGAATAATGATAAGTGTGGCCCCAATTTGTTATCATGCATCAATAAATTAAACATAAAATTAATAATTATATCGAAAGTTTAAGAAGATTCGACCTTTGATTCATTCTTTACCACAACTTTGTTTATTGTTTTTGGACATCGTAATCACACTGTTTGCACTGTTACAAAGTTAAGACAAATGAACACAACTACGTCAGATCCGACCAATGATGCAAAGCATGAAAATTAAAGGCATATGTGGTTACGTTTATTTTGTGTTTTTGTCTTGTCTTTTGTTTTCCAATAAGAAATACATACATTATCAAACAATCTAAGATTCAAAACACTCTTTTTCTAAATATGTCCTTCTTCTCTTGTTGTAAAAATATTTTGAGCTGTTTACAAAATATATATATATATAGAACCCCTACTAAATAAAAAATGAAGCACATAACTCTAAGAAATTAGAATACGTATACAGAAGTGTCCCCAAAAGGTAGCTCAATCGGCTAAGACCACACTTAATGAAACGTATACAGAACAAAAAAAATATTTAAAAGAGAAGACTGAAAAGAGTTTATTAATATCAATATCACAAGTATATTAAGATATACAACTTATCAAGGAAAGATAGTGTTTCAACTTGCAAACTAACCAATTCGGGTCTTAGTTAAAAATTAAAATTAAGGGTTAAATACCTAAAAACTTCCTAGGATTTTGATACTTTATTTTTTTTCCTTTAGGGTTTGATTTGTATTACAAGAGGAAGTACCTGTTATTTTCATAAAGACGAAAATTGTACCTCCGTTAAAATTCCATTCAAAACTTAACGGAACACTACGTCAGCACCAATTACATTGCGACACGTGTTCTATAATTAATTTTTATTTTTTATTTTTTAAAAAAGAATTAGAAATTATTTTTTAAAAAAATGTTGGGATGGCTACGTAGCCATTTGGGGGTGGCTGACCACCCCCACTGAAAGCCTTAATTTTTGTGGTTGGATTCTCATTGTTCTTCACATTTCTTTGGTGTTGGACTTATATAGATCATTTAAATTGCTGGGTTTCTTTGATCTGAGTTGCTTCCATGCATCTTTCCCTATGGAAAAACATTTCCCAATGCCTCGCTCTGATTCTAAACAAGAAGAGCAGCAAACCAAGGAAAAATGGGTCTGATTCAGCTCTTGAAACCAAGGAAAGACAGGTATTTGCCACAGTCGTCGTGGTTCTGTGTGTTTCCACTTTTTTCTTTTCCTCGGATATAAAAAGGCTGAACCGCCCAATTCTCATTCTCCTCTTCTCCAGCCGCAAAGGCTATTATTGGAAAACCTAAAAGAGATAAGAATAAGCAAATAAGAATTGGCAAAGCATAAGAACCAGGACAGCTCAGTGGTAAACTAAGATAAATAACTGGAAGGATACCAACTTTGCAATAAAAAATAGAAGCTGTGGTTCCCTTTCTTCTCACAAGAAGAAAATAAAACTTTTTCAAGGATCGTCTGGACGGATTCAATGACCATCCGGACGTGATGCAAGATGAAAAACCCTAGTACTAAATCCTCAAGAGCTTCGTTTGCTAACCGTGCACAGGCCGTCCGGACGCGATGGTTGAACAAGAAAATCCGAGAACTTCGGCTAAAGTCTCATCTGCAATACCGTCCGAACGGCCTTGCCTAGGTAAGTAACCCGTGAACCAAACTCTTTTGAAGACTGCTAGGCATCCCAACACTTTTTCCCAAATTCCCTTTCCCAAATGATTTGGACCCCACACGTTCATTTAAGGAAAAAAAAAAATAAATCTATTTATTTATTGAATGGACCTGATCATTTGGGAAAAGGAATTTGGGAAAAAGTGTTGGGATGTCTAGTACGAATCTCGATTAGGTGCGGTAGTTCAAAACTACCGCACCATGCTATAGCCCAAAACAATCGTTTAAGGTCGTTTTAGGCAATAAAAAAAATTAAAGTAAAAGAAAAATAAAAATATTAAAACTATTAAAAAAATAGAAGGAAAAAAACAAATCAAAGGGTGGCTGGAGGAAAAACTGGGGTGGCCGCCAATAGGAAAAATAAAAAATAAAAGATGTTTGGGTTTTGAGGTGGCCAGACCACTCCAAGGACCACCGTTTGGCCATGGGGTGGCTTCAGCCACCCCATACCACCGACCTTCGAAGAAATGCATAGGTTCTCGCCTTTCTCTATCCTCTCATTCATTCAAAACCTGTAACGC
Source organism: Carpinus fangiana (assembly GCA_006937295.1). Taxonomy (NCBI): domain Eukaryota; kingdom Viridiplantae; phylum Streptophyta; class Magnoliopsida; order Fagales; family Betulaceae; genus Carpinus; species Carpinus fangiana. The sequence continues at coordinate 41,561,546 of CM017322.1, forward strand.
CCTCAAAATTAGCCTTGGCTAATTCGGTGGAGTCATTAATAATTAACCCATTTTGGGTCAACTTGTGACTAAATAAGAAATTACTCTTCTATAACTATCAGAGTAAATGCAAGGAAATGTGTATAAATCTGAGAAAACTAGTATTCATTAAGTAAGAACATGGAGCAACTAGGAAATAAAGATAAACCTATAACAATTGCAAGTACTAAACCAAATGGGTAGCAGCAGCCATGCCACTCCCAGAATATGGAGTCAAGTTACCTAGAGAATAATAATCGCGTAAATCTAATAATTTAGTAAGTAAACCTTATAATGTAGGTATAACATGAGTCCAATTAATGAAAGTAAACGTGCAGTTTGAGTAAGAATAAAAAGAGGCATTACCTTCGCCAATACACTATTTTGGTAAGGTTCAGGTTTTCTTAAAAGATCGTAGTGTACTATCAGCGATAACTACCTAATATTTTAATGCAAAAAAAAAGGCTAATACTTTATAAGTCATAACTCTAATGTATAGTCTACCTGAGCTATTACCCTTTTTCAGCAGAGTTGCCACTGTCCCGAGGAACCTATAGTATAATGCTGGTGCCTCAGCCATTGCACGCTACCGTACGTAACACTAGCGGCACGACTGAGTCTGATCTTGGGTGGCCCGCACTGCTAATGACGTTCGTTTGATCCTGTAGTGACCAATCACGAAACCATTGGATCCAAAGCCCTCATATAACACACACATTTGATCATAATATGAAGTCTATATAGTAAGCCCATGGCCGTTTATATTGTACGTACCGGCGTACCATGTCATACGATGTATCTTATCAACCAATTCATAATGCAATTTACCAAGTAATTATGAAAATAACATGCTCATATCATACTCGTGGTTAGTTAGCTGACATATCTCACGTTTTTAAGTAAAAAGGCTATAAAGGTTTACTTACCTCGTGCACTCAAGCAAATTCTCCAATCAAGTTAAGTCTTATTATAACAAATACAAGACATCATTATTCTAAGCCTTACGTAACCTAGAAATACGGCTAAACTAGAGTGTACACGTGCGAAACTCAAAAACTGGTGCCCTGCCCATTGACTGTACGTCCGGCCCGATGGTGTACGTCCACTCAGTGAGTTAAGCACACCTTTAAGTTTTCGAACAGCACTCGATTCCTACATTATTTGTAGACCTCTATGTCTTTTCTAAGCTAACAAATAAGTACACGCAACGTAAGAAATCAAAACACAATGAAACTTTGAAGATCTTTTGAAAACATTAACACTTTTGAGGAAAGCTTAATAAATACTTTGAAAATCTTAACAAAACATAAACTAAAAGGTAAAACATTGCTGAAATGTAAAGGAAACAGAGCTTACCCCAAAACTTAGCAAATACATAGGCTTCTCCCTTCCAAATTTCCTCCAAACTCACAAATTTTCCCAAGATATGACTCTCTCTCAACTCTGGCAGCCTAAGGGCATGCTAGGGCTTTGAATGAGCGTATAGAACATAGGGAGGGAAGGGGTATTTATAGGAGAAGGTCGCCATCAACTCTCTGAAAAAGCAGCGGACGTCCGCCAACCCTAGCATACGTCCGGTAATATTTGTCTAGCAGTCTAAATGGTATCTCGTACATCCATGTATTAACCATGAGGTATTTCAAAAAGTAGGGTACGTTCGTGTGGTTCCGCGTACATCCGCTACACTATTTACAGAACGTATGTCCAGTGGTCCCACACGTACTTCCGCGCTAAAAATAGTGATGTACGTCCGCTCAACTTAGCGTATGTCCGCCCCCAGAGGATTAGTATTTGGCTTTTATTTTCTAAGGGATTAAAGTATTGTTGGGTTATCATTAAGGAATTGGGCCTTTGTTAAAATAATTCTATTGAAAACCTTGTTATCCGCTTTTGTAAAAAGGTTTTTGGATAATAAAAACGGTTGTTTTTATTGGGTATTACAAAACCACCATAGCTCTCTCCTCTTCTTGGTCTTTCTTCAAACGTATCTTCTCCTCCAATCCCTTCTAATCTCTATTTAAGAAGTACATTGAAATAAAGCTTAGGCGTATTTCTAAAGCTCTGTAGCTATTTGATTGAGATTTTTCCTCTGTTCTCACCCTCCGATCAGTCATGGCAGTGGCAGAAAAACAAACTGAAGCCCACCGGATCTTGAGGACTCAATCCCATGGCCACGCAATTCGACGACCACATCCACATGAGTCCCACTAAGAAAATCCTCCTCATTCTCTTTGCCGTCGTCATCGCCAGCTTCATCGTCTTGTACAACTTTAGCCCCTCCAAACTCAAGATCCATGTCACCGACGCGTCTCTTGCGCAGTTCAATCTCACCACCAACAACGCGCAGCTCCACTACAACCTGGCGCTCAAGTGCTCAACATCAGCATCAGAAACCCAAACAAAAGGATTGGATTTTACTACAGAGCTTATTAATTAATTTTAGCTATTTGATTAATAAATTTTATATTATTACTTTAAAAAATTATTTTTTTATTGCCAAAAACGATCCCAATATGGGTTGTTTTGGGTTACAGCATGGTGTGGTAGTTTTGAACTACAGGACTATTAAGTGAGCAAAACAGGACTATTAAGTGAGCAAAGAGTCTCAAGCTTAGTTCGTTCAGTTTAAGAGGATAACTTCATAACTTGTGACACACTCCTCCTTCCAAGAAAACTTTAAGAGGATAACTTCATAACGTGTGACACATTCTTCCAAGAAAACTTTAAGAGGATAACTTCTATAATTACACCACCTCCTTACTGCCCACCAACCAGAAGCTGCCACCTCAGCATATCAGAAAAATCTTATGTTTAAGAAATAAACACTACAACACCAAATTATACTAAATTAAATAATTAAAAAACCAATTAATTATTATTATTATTTTTTATTAAAAAAAAAAAGAAAAACAAAGGGGGTGACTGGCTGGCCACTCCATCCCTCGGGCAGCCACCCAAAGGGAGAGGTAGGGGCGGGGGTAGGCCATGGGGTGGTTGCGCCAGCCACCCCAGATGAGCTGGGGGTGCAATCTAAGTACATAGGAACTATACGAGCGAATCCCCTACTTACTAGAAAATGAAGCACATAATTCTTAAGAAATTAGAATACATATACACATGCAAATGAGACCAAGTCACATTCTAACATACTATATGTCTACAGATGTAAATCAAGACGAAGCAACAAAACCCAAGAACTACAGGCCAGACGATTAGGTTTCCAAAGACATTTGGCTAAAGCATAGAACCCATCTAATTGAAGTCAACAGGAAATGTGGTTTATCTCTACGCAAACCTAAGCACACATTACAAATGACCATTCTTTCACTGTTGGACATGCTCCCCAATATTACCACCTTCATTCCCATAAATTTGACATTGCAAGCTGTTATAACATAATCCAAAAGCTCAAGTAATGGCTATCCACAATTCAAGCAACATCGACGATGTACTAAAATTTATTAAACAAGACAGGAGAATGACAGACTAGGTTTGCTGTTCGATATTCACTTTGCAGTCAGACACACAGCATTGTTATGGACTCATGCACTCTCAGTAGGACAAGGCTAGCAACTACTATTGAACCTGATCTCTGCATATATACCACATCCCATTCCAATAATGCAACAAAAACCTAAAATTATGTGCTACACTCATTAGCTCAATCACTTTCTTCTTCACTCCTCTTACATGTCATGGGTAATGGGAATTTCACCCACATCCAGGCATATTGTAGTTTCAATTTGATAATAAATACTTAAGACCCAGCAGATAACATAACTCGAGCTATTTCAATAAGAATAGGCTACCCAAACTCCTCAACTCTAGATGAAACAATCATATAAAAGCAATTCAAAAATTTTAAGACAGAAGAATCTCTCACCATCAATCATTAATGTCCAAAAACATCGATATGATTTGCACAAGTTTTCAAACTTTATTTCATAAACGCAACTTGATTTACATCCATTTGTATGCCATAATTCATTCAATTGAGTAAACTTTGTCTCAATGGTTAATGACTAAAGAAAGGATTCGCATTAACATAGATGAAAAAAATAGTAAGGGTTTTCATTTCTGAGCCAATCAATTGTTGTTCCATATCCATGTAAGTACTTCCATTTCTTATTATCAAGAAATTGTGCAAGACCCTAAACTCATTAGCACAAAATTCAAATTACAACAATTTAAGACAACTACAACACCCACAAGCCCATCACCACAACTTCAAGCTAATCTTTAAAAAAAAAAAATTGAAAAGAAAGAGAAAGGGACAGACAAACCCCATCAAAAGAACAGAACTTTAACGTTGTCAATCCAATTCCTTGACAACCTTAATCCCCATAGTGTTGGCGGTCCCAATGATGGACTTGCAAATGGACTCCAAGCGCATGTACTGGCAATAGGGGTCGGACTGCTTGACCTTGGCGATCTCGTAGACGTGCTTAAGCGTGATGGCGGAGACCACCTCGTGGCTCGGCCGGCTACTGCCGGACTCGACCCCAGCGGCCTTCTTGAGGTACCATGTGACGGAGGGGGACTTGACTGTGAACTCGAAGGTGTTGTCCTTGAAGGCTGTGATGGTCACGGCCATGGGCGTGTCGGGCTTGTACTTCTGGGTTCGTGCGTTGAAGTCCTTGCAGAACGCCATCAGGTTCAGCCGATACTGCCCCAGCGCAGGTCCCACCGGTGGTGCGGGGCGCGCCCCGCCTGCCGGGACTGTAAGCCGGATCGTCGCCGCAACGGGCCGCCGGGTCAGGATCTCTTTTAGGGTCGACATGTGCGTGTGTGACTGTGAGAGAGTGCGGGAAGTAAATGACTATGGGCAGTCTTCCCCTTTCCCCATTTGAAGGAAGGATGAAGGATCAGCTGCTGTTAAAAAATGGAGGGCTCAGATTTAACAAAGCCCCTTCTAACTCAAACGTAGTCGTTTTATTTTCTGCAGCTAACGTTTGTTCTTATTTTCTCTTTAACGCCGATACTTTTGTTTCTTTCCAGTTAAAACCACACCAAGTCACACCATCATCGCAAGGCGCCCACCATGAAGTCGCTTGATTCCAGTCATCTCATATGTGCTTTGGGTTCTATAGAGAGCAGCTTCTCAGGAAAAAGGCGATGAGCGAAAGTAAGAAAATGAAGAAAACCAGATCCATTTTAGCTTGTTAATTAGGAGAGTTGGTTGTAGTGTCCTGGCCCAGTTTTTCACGTGTTTAAAGGACAAATGTGAAAATTTTATCCTTTCACAAAGATTGATAGTGATTATGGAAGTGTTTCAAAGTTGGGGCTAACAATTTTTTAGACGATCAAGGTTGGAAGTGTTCAACAAATTTAATTAAATTGGTTGGTTATATTCATGTCTAATGACTTGAACACACCACACCAACACATTACCACTCCAATTCGAAGACGAAAGACCAAGACCAACCCCACCGGTGGTCTTCACAAGACTTCAATTCTTTGAAGTTCTACGTACACGATTATTTGGTACAACTTGCACTTGGGGAGTCATAATAAAATCATGTGGAACTGGAAAGCAGGCTGAAAATAGTGACGAGGATATTTGAAGGACAATGCTACAAATCAAAATTTCTAAAAGAATTCAGAGTGATATTAAGAAGATCTCAAATGTACATAATGATTTTAGAAAGAAATCAGCAGTGTCCAGCCGCAGCAGGTGGTCAGAAAAATCCCTCAATGAAGAGGTATAGCACACCGCTTTTGGTCTATACAAGCCGTCAGAAAATGTTGTTCACTTCACACGCCATTCAAGACACCCTTGAGAAGATCCAGCCCTTCAGCTGATATACTCCTCCTCTTGTGGGATCTAGGAATTTCAATCTTAGGAGGTGGATCTGGGGAGAAACAGACCACAACAACTGTCAGATTGTCGCAGGTGTTGCGTTGGAGTGCCTCCTTGACAAGTAACCTTGAACACCTCTCAGGATCATTATGCGCCATTAGTTCCTTCCTCACCATTGTAACTGCGCACTGGCTGCTCATCACATCCCATAACCCATCACAACCCATTATCAAGAACTCATCTTCTTCTGTCAGGACAATCTCCTCCAACTCTGGCTCAGAGCTTAAGGGGCACTTTGAACCTTTAGAGCCCTTTATATGCCAGTCTCCAAGAGCACGTGCCACTGAAAGTTGGCCATTGAGGTAGCCGTCATAGATGACACCGCCCAGTTTCTCAATTCTTAGTCTTTCAGAGGTACAGTTGGGTTTGTGGTCTTTGGACAGCTCGATTGCTCTTCCCCGTTTGCCCAACACAGCTCGAGAATCCCCGGCATTAGCAATTAGCATGGTCCTGCAGCATTACAGCATTAAACGAATGATGGCGATAAAGTAAACATCATAAAACCAGAACAAATCCTTATCATGCTGTGTTAACTTCAATGACCAATCAGCCACCCGAACACATCAAGACATCAAGACCAATTTTACATGCAATAGTGACAGGTAGATGTGAAGTAGTACAGTTCCTAACCTTCCTGTGATTAACGTAGTCAAAGCCGTGGTGCCGGAAGAACTATCAAGAGAAGCAGCATCTGCAAATGCATGATCAGCCTTCACAAAAGCACTCTTAACAGCCTTTCTTATGCCAGACGGAAAATGGGAGTCCTCAACAATATAGTTAAGTATATTCTTTCTAATGAATGACGCAGCATCTATACCACCATGACCATCAAACACCTGTAGAAATAAAAGAAACACAAGAAGACGACCTCAATCTGTCAATTAACTTGTAGAGTGATTGAGGAATTTTATATAGATGCTCCTTGTTGCGTAGGCCCTAAAAGGTTCTACATGACCAACTTCTGGGAAAGATGATAAATACATGCTAAAAGTAGTCAATTTATAGCCAAGTGACGAGTCTTGGGTTCAATCAATGGAAGGGCAGGAATTTGGGAGGGGGCAGGCACTCACCATCACATAGCTTACAGTTGTCAATTTATCAATAAAAAGAAAATGTCAAATAAACAGTCATGACAAGATGGTTAATCTCATTCTGTTCGGCAAAAGGACGTGAGCATTGGCAAACCAGGATCCAAATGTACTAGAGATAATTATTAAGTTTTTTTTTTTTTTTTTTTTTTTGAAATATTACTAGGAAACTTATTCCACCATAATACTATTAACATGTTTCATCTATATAATTGATGTACGCTTATCTAACAGCAAGTGACAGACCCCATAAAATGCACCAGGACAAGAGAATTCTGCAGCTACGCCAAGATGTTCATGAAGATTATCTACACAGATGTACTCATCCTCCATGTACTGTTTTGGACCTTTCTCAGAACAGCTTCCAGAACGAAATATAGGTAAAAATCCAGATTTCTCATCTGATGGTGACTTCAAGCCTACAATCCCAATATCTAATTCCTACAACAAATCAGCACAGGGAAATAATTAGTGAAAGTCTACCATGAAAAATATGGGGCATAGGAAGATATAAACTCCACTTTTCAAAGCCTGGCACCAATTAATTAAACAGTTTATATTCCACCTAAGCCAATCTGAATGCATGTGCATGCATACACATCGAAACACAAAACAGACATAGAGAGCAGATGAAAGAGAGGATGATAGAAGATGCATTTGGGTTCTTGCTCCAGATTAAATATAGGAGATTATGGCATCAACTTCAACAAAGAATGGAATGTAATTTCTTCTAGAAGGATCTGTAATGATCTGAATGGGATGCTATCCTCTAACACTGTGATAAACCAATTAGCACTTGCAGCATGCACTTCGGGTCGAAATATTGTGTTTTGCTGATTCGTAGAATGTAAGATTACTGATATGACTCAATGAAGATCATATTAATAGGCTTATGCTCAAGACACCAGCTTATTTCTTAGAAACTGGTATCTCAAGAATATGAAGAAAGCCATAACCAAAATAAGTGTAGGAGCAGCAAGAACAGCACTTACCGGTGTTTCCACTATGACTACTTTTCTCAAATGGAAAATATAGTTTTTTTTTTTTTTCCCCTCCTGTAAATTGATTATAAAACAGGTCGACACAATTAGATGGTGCTAGAAAGTGTATTTTCTTGAAATACTCACAAACCTGGACCACTCAACTTTTACAATGAGAACCCAATGTTCAACAGAGTCACTATAAAATTATTTTGGCGTTTTGGAATTGAAACTTAACACAATGATACGGATAATGTGCCCAAAAAAAATCCCTAACTTGTGCCAAATGTAAATCCGTCTATAATATACCATATTACTCCAAATATATCAATCTAGGAAACCCCCTATATCCATCAGCAAGAACACATTTCCTTTCCTGATACAGCACATTGCAGAATTAGAAGCCATCCTCCCTTGTAAATCCGCATACAAAGATATTGACCATCTTGAACACGAATTCACAATCGGTATCAAGGTGCAGACTTTTTTATGCAATCAGTCTAAACTAATCATTAAAAGGCAAGCCCAATTCGCTGCAAAAGAAGAACAAAAAAAAAAGAAAAGTGGATGACAAGGGGTTTTACTCACAGATTCAGCCAAAAAAGTAGAGCTGTTGCAATGCCGCATAAGGGAGAAATTTCTCGGCGGTTTTCCAGTATTCATTTGGATCAAGCTTCCCAACATATCATCATCGTTATTCTGATCCTCCATGGCAGATACGCTAGTTCCCTTCAAGCACCCACCATCCTTCCGGTTATCTGAGGCGAGAACTCAGTCCTTGGAGCCAATGTTGTTCCCAACCCATAAAGAACTCAATCCATTAATCACAGCCAAAAAGCAAAACAAGAAAGAGCTCCAAAAATGTGTCCTTAGCTGGACTCCAGATTTTCCCAAAAACTAACTCTTTCAAACTATACCCATTGCTCACAATTCACAAAAAAAGAAAAAGAAAAAAAAGGAATCCCATTTTTAGACAAACCCCAAAGGCCAGACAGCAAGAACCAGCTGTCCTCTTTCCCAACTGTCAAAGCACTCGATCCAAGAAAACTCTAGCCCACCATTTCTCGGACTTTCCAAGGAACCAAAAACGTCTTCATGGCCAGCTTTTCGATTCTCCAAAGAATGCAGATTAAAATTCACAAAACCCAGATGAAAGATATCAATATGAGCAAGAATCAAAAAGCTAAAGATAACAACTTTAAAGACAAAGCAAATGTATGTGAGAGATCCAAGAGGCTAAAACCAAAGCATAGTAATAGGGAAGGGAGGACCGTTAGAGAGTAAGTGGGCGAGTGGCGATTCCAGGTTTCCCGGTCGCCATTGTAGCGGTTGAAAGGGAGATTGTGGTAGTGACACGTGGGTCGCTTGCAGTTGACATATGTACTGTTGACCGGCTGGCCTTGTGGTACCACGTACTTTGTTGGATTTCGATCTGTGCGCACGCCTGGCAGGTTTTTAACACTCCAGATAAGCAAATTTATCGATTTGTGGGTCCTCAACTGATCGAACAAGAGTTTTTTTTTTTTGGTTAAAAAATGTAAAATAAATTAACTTGGTTACCAATTTACAATAAGTTATTTGAAGCATGCGAAAAATAATAAACAGATCTCTAGCTCACTCAATTTCTATCTTTTTATTTTTACAAAAACCGTTAAATGTTACATCAACATGATCATATTGCCATCAAGGGTGATGGTTCACATATGCATGATTATTTTTATTAACCGCTTTGAATTCTTATTGATATTATAGTGGGCTGAATCAAGTTATCGTTTACTTAAATTTGAGGAAGAGTTTGTAGTTTTTATCGTCTAGGTCCATTCTGTGCGGCTCCTAGCGGGTAAATTTTATCATGGTCACGCTCAGATAGAATAGCCACAATTAATCTCCTCGACCTACCATTTTTAATTCGAAAAAAAAGATCAAATTAGGAAACATATCATTCATTATATCAATTAATCTCCTCGACCTACCATTTGTAATTCGAAAAAAAGATCAAATTAGGAAACATATCATTCATTATATATATATAACAAATTAAAAAAAGGTGATTGACAACACCATTTTGACCAAATGAGATGTTAGAATATATGTTTTTCATTTAGGCTTGGTTGTGATCAAATCTTAGAAATTTGCATGTAAAAATTAAAAAAAAAAAAAATTAGAAATTTGATAACCACATTTGTATTTTCTTAACTATCTACCATAATTTTTCTATAAATAGTGACCCGGCGTGCAGAGAAATTTGCTCAACTAAGCCTACAAAACTTGAATTAGGATCCTCTCTAGTTCAAATGAACGAAAAGAATATTCAGTTATTTATAGTAGATGGGTATTTTTGTCCCATTGAAAAGTAAAAATACAAAAATATCCTTAAAGTATAACTGTTAACTAACTAAATATTCGTCAGTTCAAATGAAATGGGGAAGATCATGTTCTACAAAACCTTAACTTGGCTAAGGCCGACAATTAGGTATTTAAGAGAGAAAAAGCCCAAAGGTAGGAGTAGGGGGAGAGAATGTGTGGAAACGTGTGATGAGGGCTCTGGCTACCACCATTAATTGGAAGTGGCTACTCCACTCAATTATAACGCTTATCAAGTGCTAGTTTTATCAATGGCCATTAATTGGGAGAGGGGTTTTTTCAAAGGTGGAAACGAATAAGGTCAACTAAATCATAGAATTATAAAATTAAAAATAAAATCAATCAAGTAGTTATCTAAAGAGTAAGAGGGGTAGTATAGTTTTTTCAACAATTTTCCTTATAAATTGTCCTAAATGGTTTTATAAAAATCTATTAGTCATTTTAAAATAATAATATAGATATAACTAGCTAGCATTTTTATGAGCGTGCGGTTAGGATCAAGATGAGTTCATTTCACAATCAATATTCTGGCCGGGTTAGAGTTGGGAAGAAGGGAGCTAGAATGCTGTTGGTTGGATGGCTAGTGTTAGCTAGAGACATGAACTAATTACAAAATTAAATTTACTACTATCATCTTTTTAATTTTTTGAGATAAATAATAATTTAGCATAATATATATTACAAAAAAAATTCTGAATTCAAACTCTTTTTGGTCATCATTCTGACTAGTTCTTAGTTTGTATCTTTTGATCGAATGAGAACTAATTCGTTTTTCACTTGGAAAATTTCCAGCTGAATTCACACATATAACCTTTTAGATTATTAATGGATCTCGTTTCCTGTACGTGTTTCATGTCATAGTGATCTCATCATTCCAACCAACGCGTCTGGTTCTGACTTTTGTTAGTTCGCAATTGCGGTTTTATTATTTGGTCTTCGACCAAAAAGATCTGATGCTATTCCACAACAAATTTAAAAAAGGGGAGTAGATATTAGAGGAAACAACACCATATACATTTAAGCGCACAACATTCAACTTCACAGCTTCTAAATTAAGAACATACCTAGCTAGCTTTGGGTAGGAACTAGGAAGCAGTAGTCTCAGCTCTGTATGTTGTGTTTCCCGGCTTATGTTGTTTGGTGTCTTGGAAGTGGGAAAAGGCCGGTCACCATGAATATGTTTTGGCTTCTGGTACTGATTTTCTGCTATGGCCTTTTCATTGGCACTGCTGCGGGTGTCCGTGTTTCTACAAGACCGAATGTTGTTAACGTTGGAGCTATCTTCTCTTTCAATACTTCCATTGGGAAAGTTGCAAAAGTTGCAATAGAAACTGCTGTCGAAGATGTGAATTCAAATCCAGAGCTTCTAAAAGGAACTAAACTCAAACTTGCCATGCAGGATACTAAACTATCTAGCGGGTTTCTGGGAATAGTTGAAGGTACATCCTCTAAAACATCTTTTGTTTGTTCATTCCAATAGTGTTTTCACTTGTCAACGCATAGAATATCATACATATTACATTTTCACTCTTCTTAATATGACAGCTTTACGATTTATGGAGAATGATACGGTGGCCATTATTGGTCCCCAACAATCAGTTATGGCCCATGTAATTTCGCATATTGCAAATGAGCTCCAAGTCCCTCTGTTATCCTTTGCAGCCTCAGACCCCACACTAAATTCACTCCAATTCCCTTACTTTGTTAGGACAACACAAAGTGACCTCTTTCAGATGTCTGCTATAGCAGAAATCGTAAGCTACTACAAATGGCGAGATGTAATAGCAATCTATATTGATGATGATCACGGCAGAAATGGGATTGCTACATTAGGTGACAAGCTTGCCGAGAAACGTTGTAAAATCTCGTACAAAGCACCTATGAGCCCCAAAGTAAGCCAAAATGAAATCTCTGATACACTGCTTAAGGTGTTGTTGAAGGAGTCAAGGGTAATTATCCTCCACATATATGCTACTTGGGGTCTAGAGGTAGTTGATGTGGCGCAAAAGATGGAAATGATGGAAAGTGGATATGTGTGGATAGCTACTGATTGGCTCTCTACTATACTTGACACTGAATCTTCCCTCCCTCCAGTGGCATGGGATAGTATTCAAGGGGTTCTTACCTTGCGTATGCACACTCTGGATTCGGAACTTAAGAGAAAATTTGTTTCGAGGTGGAGCAATTTGACAGGCGGGCTTTTCGGACTAAATACTTATGGTATGTATGCCTACGACACTGTTTGGCTTCTTGCTCAAGCATTGGGCGCATTTTTAAACCAAGGGGGAAATATTTCATTTTCAAATGATCCGAGATTAACCGAGTTTCATGGAGGGAACTTGCATTTTGATAGTCTGAGCATCTTTGATGGAGGGAACATGTTGCTTAGTAGCATTTTAGAGGTGAATATAAGTGGTGTAAGTGGCCCAATCAAGTTCACTTCAGATGGGAACCTCATTGGTACTGCATATGAAGTCATCAATGTAATTGGCACTGCAGGGATCAGGAATATCGGTTATTGGTCCAATTCTTCTGGCTTGTCAACTGTGCCTCCGGAAAAACAAATAAATCGTTCCTATTCAAATCAACAACTATATGGTGTAATCTGGCCAGGACAAACAATTGAAAAGCCTCGTGGGTGGGCATTCTCAAGCAACGGAAGGCAATTGCGAGTTGGAGTCCCAGTCAAAGTTAGTTTTCGTGAATTTGCTTCCCTAGTATATGGCTCTGATGTCTTTCATGGTTATTGCATTGATGTATTTAATGCTGCATTGGCATTATTACCATATGCACTCCCGTATAAGTTCATTCCATTTGGAGATGGACATAGAGTTCCCATATATACAGATCTTTTGCAGATGATCACAACAAATGTAAGTTCGAATTACAATATGTTTTGTGTTTCGGGTTGTATAATAATGTGTTCCTACCAACTTAAGTATTTACATAACATACTTTAAATTCCTAAATCACTAGATTTACACTTCCATACAGGAATTCGATGCTGTGGTTGGTGACATTACAATTACCACGAACCGGACAAAGATGGTGGATTTTACGCAGCCATTTATTGAGTCCGGGCTTGTCGTAGTAGCCCCAGTTCGAAAGCTCAACTCTAGTGCTTGGGCATTTTTGAGACCATTTACTCCAATGATGTGGTTTGTCACATGTTTATTTTTTCTTGTTGTGGGAGTAGTTATTTGGATTTTGGAGCGAAGGACAAATGATGATTTCCAAGGCCCTCCTAGAAAACAATTTGCCACCATCTTTTGGTGAGTCCTTAACAAATACTACGCTTTCTTAGGATATCTTAAGTTAACATATTAATTAAATGATTAAATTCACTATTTTGCATATGTTTAAATTTTTGGGATAAGTGGTGATTTAACTAATATCCTAACTACCTTCTCTTTGTAGAGAGCTAAGAAAGTTAACAGAATTAATAACTTTCTGCTTGATAGATTCTTAAATCTTGATCGAAGTCCCCTAATTGCTAATTTTGTGCTTTACTTCGCAGGTTTAGCTTTTCAACTTTGTTTACTGCTCACAGTAAGTAAAATGCATTGGCTTAATTAGTGTTCATTAGCTATTTCTCACATGCATGCACAAAGCATCTTATATGCAGCTCCTTAATTTCCTGTTTTATGTAGGGGAAAAAATTGACAGCGCTCTTGGCCGTTTAGTGCTTTTAATATGGCTTTTTGTAGTTCTAATACTCAATTCCAGTTACACTGCAAGTCTAACCTCAATGCTCACAGTGGAACAACTTTCTTACTCTGTCAAAGGGATTGAAAGTTTAATAATAAGCGATGACCCCATTGGTTACTAGCGTGGTTCATTTACTGAAAATTATTTAATTGAAGAGCTAAACATACATAAGTCTAGACTTGTTCCTCTTAACTCGGCAGAAGAATATGAGAAAGCCTTGAATGATGGTCCTAACAAGGGAGGTGTTGTTGCGGTGGTTGACAAGCGGGCATATATGGAGCTCTTCCTCTCTAGTAGATGTGAATTCGGTATAGTAGGTCAAGAGTTCACCATAATGGGATGGGGTTTTGTAAGTATCATATCATATTCATTCCAAACATTTCATTATCAAATTCATTCTCAATCTTTACTCTATTTTGCAAAACTTGAACATGTTTTTTGTGTTCGAAATTAAGGAGACAAATTAAACCCATACTACATTAATTTATGATCATTGATTAGGCTTTTCCACGGGAGTCACCTCTAGCAATTGACATGTCAACTGCCATCTTAAAGCTGTCAGAGAGTGGAGAATTACAAAAGATTCATGACAAGTGGCTTTCAAGGAAAGCCTGCAGCGCAGAAGGTGCAAAGCAAGACGTAGAACGCCTTCCACTTAAAAGTTTTTGGGGGCTCTTTTTACTCTGTGGCTCGGCTTGCTTTGTTGCTCTCCTTTTGTATCTTATTAAGATGATTTACCAGTACATGAGGCATTCGGGCCAGAACACACAATCAGCACCTATACAATCATTTCTCTCATTTGTTAAAGAAAAGGAAAAGGAATCAAAGGATGTTCCTAAAATGCAAGAGCCAGAAAAAAGCAGAGCCATGAGAAAGCGAAGGAAGAGGGTTGCAAGTGGTAGATTTTGTGAAGATGAATCTGTGAATGTTTCTAATGTTGGTGTTTATATTGGCTATGAAGCATAGTTAATTAGTTGCAAACGAGGAGGATCCCTCTTGTTGAGAGCTCAAGAGAGAGGGCTATAGAACTTACTTACCAGAGATAGATGGAGTGCCTAACTTTTCTCTGATAAAATTCGGAAAGAGAATATTAATATATTCTAGTTAAGTACGTAATATATTTCCATGTAGTGTGTATTAACTTTTCCCTTATATGTTGGGCTTGGCAATTTTGTCTAGATTGGGTCTTGGGACATTAAAATTTTGTGTAGAAAATGTGCGAGTCAGAAAGATGACAACCAAAATTTTGGTAGTCGTCATTCTTACTCATTCTTAATTAGTTTCGAGTCTTTTGAGTAGTACTTCGTTTTTCACTTAGAAATTTTCCAGCTGAACGTAATCTGATTCACACATATAACCTTTTAGATTAATGGATCTTGTTTCCCGTTCGTGTTTCATGTCGTAGCTAGTGATCTCATTATTCCAAATTAAGCGTCTCTGGTTCTGACTTCTGTCTTCGACCAAAGAGATCTGCTATTCCACCGCAAATTGAAAAAGGGGAGTAGAGGAAACAACACCATATATATACATTTAAGCAGACAACATTCAACTTCACAGCTTGTAAAGAACATACCTAGCTTTGGGTAGGAAGCAGTAGTCTCTGTATATATATGTTGTGTGTCCCGGGTTGTTTTCATGGTTTATGACTGCCAGGTTGTTTGGTGTCTTGGTAGTGGAAAACGGCCGGCCATGGCCACCATGAATGTGTTTTGGCTTCTGGTACTGATTGTCTGCTATGGCCTTTTCATTGCTGGCACTGCTGCGGGTGTCCGTGTTGACCGAATGTTGTTAACATTGGCGCTATCTTCTCTTTCAATTCTTCCATTGGGAAAGTTGCAAAAGTTGCCATAGAAGCAGCTGTCGAAGATGTGAATTCAAATTCAGTGGTTCTAAAATGAACTAAACTCAAACTTGCCATGCAGGATACTAAACTATCTAGTGGGCTTTTGGGAATCGTGGAATGTACATCCTCTAAAACATCTTTTGTTGTTCATTCACAATTAATGTTTTAATAATGTTTTCTCTTATTGTCAACTCATATATAGAATCTCAGACAGATTACATTTTCATTGATCTTAATTTGTTTCAAGATGGAGCAACTTGACATATGGGCTTTTCGGGATCAAGAGAATTGGTTTCTGGTCCAATTCTTCCGATTTGTCAGTTATGCCTCCTGAAAAGTGAAAAGCTCAATGAACAAATAAATCGTTCCTGTTCATATCATCTATATGGTGTGATCTGGCTGGGACAATTCGACAAACATCTAAAAAGCCTCATGGGTGGATAGACAATTGCGGGTTGGAGCCCCAATCCAAATTAATTTTTGTGAATTTGTTTCCCAAGTAAACGATTCTGAGATCTTTTATGGTTATTGCATCGATGTATTTAATACTGCACTCAAAATATTACCATATGCGGTCTCGTGTAAGTTCATTCCATTTGGAGATGAACATCTCAATTTGATATTCATAGATCTTCTGTACAAGATCTCTACGGGTGTAAGTATGGATTATAATACGTCTATTCATGTGATTTAAGGGTGTTTTTAGTTTTTGGTTGAAAAATGCTTTGATGCGAAATAAATGTGAAAACAATTTTTGTAACGTGTTTTGAATAGTTGGATAATGTCATTCTACCAATTTACCAATTTAACAATATGTAATATGCTTTATATTCCCAACTCAACCTATTTCTACCTCCATACATGACTTCAATGTTGCGATTGGCGACATTGCAATTATTAGACAGTTAATATTTATTAATTGGGGGCCTTAGGTGTCCGCCTAAGGCTCTAGCCGACCGTGGTGGGCACCCCTCTTTGAAGAGAAGGGTTGCCACCTTTTATCTAGTTCTCACCAATTAGCAACAGCTGGCCACATGGGTGGAGGGAGTGAATTGTCCCCGCTCGACCCCAAAAATTTTTCTTATCCTCAATAGAAAGGAAAATGTTAAAGGCCCAACTTTTTTGTCAAATTTTTGTCTTATTTATTTTTTTTTAAAAAAGTAAAAAATAAAAAAAAAAGTGTTTGAAGCAATAATATAATTTTTTTGTTTTTCTTTTTATTGGTATTTTTAAACAAATGAAAATTGCATTTTTTTGAAGAAAAATGACCATTTTTTTTTAATGAAAAATGACCATTTTTCTTCTGAAAAATGCAATTTTCATTTTTTTAAAAACACCAATAAAAAGAAGGACAAAAAATATATATTATTGTTTCAAATACTTTTTTTATTTTTTACTTTGTTTTTTTAAAAAAAAAAATAAAAAAGGCAAAAGTTGGACAAAAAAGTTGGGTCCTTATCATCCCTCCAATAGAAATATCTTAAATACCTTGGTTAATTGAATTGAGATCCCCTTCAATTAGGGATAAATTGGAGATTCTCCAATTGTTAATCATGGCCCTTTATTTTAAATTTAATGGTCTATAAAATGTCAGCTACTTTTGTATAATCGAGGCATTAAATGCTGGTTTTTGTTTTACCGAGGTTTAAATGATTTTATAAACCATTAGATTTAAAATGAAAGACCACGATTAACAATTGAAGAATCTCCAATTTCTCTCCAATTGGAGGAAATCCGGATCCACCCACATTCAGCCACTCATCGGGGGCATCTACATTACACCGTCAAAGCTTTTTCGGGACTAGGAGGACCGGGATCCAAAACAAAATTCTTTCAAATAACGAAGATTCATAGAAGGAAGATGATAAACTTGTTTCCAAAACGTTGCGTTATGTTGACATAATAATAATAATAATAATGACAAAACGCACCGTTTAGATAATGCAAGGTTGAATTGACCAAAACTTTAGTTGATTGCTTTAATTGGAAATTGCGTGTTGCGAATCTTGTGATTTCCAAGTTTACGAAAAAGGCTGAAATGAACGTTTTGTAAAAAGTTGCATTCGACAGGGATTTCAGTTGAGCCTTATTACACAGAAAACAAAATTATTTTTTGAGGCTATACTTGTATTTTAAGTAGCATTAGTACATGAAATGTACAAAACAAGAGTCATTGACTCATTGGACATGAATTGATTGGTCTGGGGTAGCATAATTAAATGGTAGGTACGTTGAAGAAATTAATTTGTTTTTGTTTGGAATCAGCATGGAAACCCAATTACTCAACTGAAATCATATGAAAAAGCCTAGAGACTAAATTTGATTTTTTTCCTATAATTTTAGATTTTTTTTTTTTTTTAAATTTTTTTTTTCACATGTTCACATAAGAGGAAAAAAGAAGATTCAAACTAGTGACATCTACTTTATTAAGTGTAGTTTCAGCCGATTAAACTGTTTCTTGAGGACTATAATTTTAGATCGTTAAAGTAGTAATTAGAGATCAAATATGTGCATGCTAAGGTTCAAAATTGTAGCTATAAGTTCAAACCACTCGTTTTGCTTAATGATCATAGGCCCATAACCCAACAAGACCCAATTACAAGGAAGATTATAATTAATTGTATAGACCTCGATCGCATGAAACACGAGGAAACAAGTCTACCCATTAAGTGGAAATTTCCAAGTAAAAAACAATTCATTTTTAGAAGATACAAAATCATATATATGATTAATGGGTGGACTTGTTTCCTCGTGTTTTAGAAGTGGCTTTCTAATACACGGGTCGTGCTTAATGACCATAACCCAACAAAGACCCTGCATGTACACGAAGCACGAGGAAACAAAGTCTACCCATTAATCTAAAAGTTGCAGGTGTGAATGAGATTGCTTTTAAGTGGAAATTTCCAAGTAAAAAAAAAAAAAATCATTTTTTTTTTGAGGATACAAAATAAATCATTTGTATTTTGTTGTTGGGAACCACGTCATAGAAATGCAGGTCTTCCTACAAGACATGCTTTTTGTTGGCTCCGTTAATTTGATAATGATTGTGTTGCGAATTTTTTGTTTGAATGATAATAAAAGGGGATTTATGTTATTATGTTTTGTAGTAGATTTTTTGTTTGAACAGTAATAAAAAGTAATAAAGAATGTTTTAAAGTTGATTTTTTAGAGAAAATTTGGATTAATTGTTAAATAAAAAACTTGCTTTTCATTAATTTCCTTTGCTGTGCCACACATGGACTGTATGAGAGTGCAGTTCTTTTGTGATGTGTGGCGCCGTTAAGTGGGCTGGATGCACATGCAAATATGACTAACGGAGCGTCCTTCTAATATGTTAGAACTGGGCTCGAGATCGATTAATTTATTAAATAAATAGAATTTGAACAAAAAAAATTTAAGCTCATTTCAAACGAGCCAAACTTGCATAAAATCAATTCAGCTCATAAAACATTATTTTTATAATATCATTTTTAACTTTGTAACAGTATTTAAAAATATTTTTTTAAAAAAAGAATTATCTTCACATGGTAATAAATATAGCTTGTATTTTTGTAATTGTGAGTTTTGACATAGATACATGTGTATTTGTGTTCATATATACATATATAAAATGAATCTTAACAATAATTAAATAAATAATAATTATAATGAACTTACCAAAAAATTAAATGAATAAGTTAATTGAATAACTCATAAACTTATGCTCGAGCTTGTTTGAAATATAAATGAACAGAGTTTGAACGTATTATCTAACTCAATGATAAGTTCGAACTCTGACTCGTGTTTGTAAAAATGTTAAATGAACCATACTTGAATATTTTATGATCACTGATTAATACAACCCTACACATGAGACCCACTCAACAGTCAACACCTTTTTTTTTTTTCTTCTTCTAAGCAATTTCGATCGGGGAAGCTGGCCGGAAAGGAAGCTAAGCTAGAAGCAGTCTGAGAAAGCAAAACGTGCTACACGATAGCTGGTTTATCCCATTAGTCAAGGTGTGTGCATTTAATTATCCATTTGGATTTTTCAAGTTATAATATTTTGAGAATTATTGCATGTTTATTTTTCACATTTGTTTCAATTCTTATAGTCTTACAACATTTGAGAGTCTTCCACTTCCACTACCTTGTACGTTCTTCAATCAACTAGCTAGCTAGTGTTTACTTCTATATTATTTGTCTGCTCCCGGCCTCCCACTCACTAGTGGATCAACCACAGACTCACGCATTCACAATTAAAGCTGCAGGCCGGTGCCGTTGTCTAAAATAAATAAATGGGTGATTGTTTACAATATTTAAGTTGATAAGTGGGTGAATTTTTTTTTTACTTAAAATAAATAAATGTGAATGCGGATAATGGATATGGTCAATAAGCATCAGTTGGCTGGCTAGGGTTTCGTTTATATGTTTCCTGCTCCCACTCACTAGTGGATAAACCACAACCTAAAACAAGATGAAAAATCCAAACCTCATGGATAAGTCAAGTGAGCAGCGTTCACAAAGCAAGTGTCGTAGTGTAGCGTGTAGCACGTTTGCTTGCATTTAAGTTGATAAGTGACTATTAAAGGTGGTAGTTCAATGGTCTAAGAAAATTCTTAACATGGTTAGGTAAACACTAGGGTATGGGTTCAAATTCCACAATGAAATCTTCATGTTTGATTAGTGTAAACTACCTTGATTTTTATTGATGTCCTGGCGGGGCTGGGTCAAACTATGTTTTAGTCGGACTTAAGAAAACACCTGGGATTTCAACTGTCTAAGCCCCTCCCTCCTATGCAGCTCTTAACGGATAAGTATTACTATGGACATGCCCAAATAGAATATATAGCCACATGCAGTTAGTCTCTCACACCTAAAAAAAATTGGTAAGTGGGCGGTAATGGTTGCTTTTTAATTTGTTGTTGATTCTTAAAATAAATGTGAATGCAGATATTGTCAATAACCCTGTCGGCCGGTTGACTAGCGTTTCTTTTATATGTTTCATGCTTCCATGCCACTCACACCACATACTCGTTGAAACAATGTCAAGATCAGTAAGTGACGTAGTGTAGATAAATCAGTAATCGTGTAGCACGTTTTGCGTACATCTAGTTGATAAGTGGATCGTAATGGTTGCTTTTTTTGTTGGTACTTAAAAAAATAAATAAATAAATTGATAAGTGGGTAAAATCTGATGCAACACGTTGTCAAGATTTGTGTAATTGTGTTTGGAAAGTGTTTTAAATTTAAAAAATTGCGTTAATGAGATATAAAAACAATTGTATATATGTATATACTATATCCGGCACAGGATTCTTATTATTTCTTTAAACCGTAGATTCTAAATTTATGTTAATTTGAGCCATCGGTTTGGAAAATACTACCTATTTAAAATATGACAAATTATTAAGGTGGTAGGAAAAAAAAAAAAAAAAAAACACTCTGGAAAGGCTTATTCTTCACTTTTGAAGAGATATTTTTTCTTTAGAAAATAAAAAAGACAACTTTTCTACATCATAATTAAAGCATAAGATCATAATAAAAATATATTCAATTTGAATTTTTAATAGGTATCAATGTATCATCTTTCACCAAAGTGGCATGAGTTATTCGAGGTCCACTTACTAAGTGCTTTTCTTTCTTTTTCAAGACTAAACAACAATTGTCTTCAAGAGGTAGTTTAATCGGTTGAGATCACGTCTCATGAAATGAAGGTCACTAGTTCGAATCTCTCTCTCTCCCCCTCTTGTATGGACATGTTAAAAAAAAAAAAAAAAAAAAAAAAGAAAAAGACTGAACAACGATTCCTCAAAGTTCACAGGAATTATATATGCAAGCTAGGCCGGAGTCCGGACGGCTCACGGCCACACAGCTCTTACCCACTTACTACTACTAGTGTTTTCTTTTCTACTTTTACAATAATAGCATTTTATGTTTTGTAATAGCCGTTGATATGCAAATTAATGCAATAATTAATAATATTAGTTAAAGTATAAAAGTTGTGTTTTCAATATAGGCTCTGTGCATTATGTCTTGACTGAGTTGTGGTTTCTAAAATTTAAAGAAAATTTTTATAAGTTTGGTAATTTTCACTGTACCAATTTTAATAAGTAATATAGTAGCGCTATGTGAAAATTTAGATAATTCTACATATGACTTATAATTACATTGTTAAATTACTGATGCTCGGAAAAATGCCGTGTCCAATTCATCTTTTTACCCTTATTTATAAAAGCCCTGATAAATATTTTACATTTATTAACAAAACAAATTACTGGCATTGTTAAAAAGCGCCAATAAGTACTAGTTATATCCGCATTTATTGTGAATGCTGCAAGAATATGCGCGGGTAAAAGTCCATTTTTATTTGAAATGGAGAAAATCTTATTCCTGTTTACATTGGGGTGATATAGATTATATATTACATTGATCAATAATGGTTCACTTGGGGCAAATTTCTTTTCTAGTCTCAAAGCTTCTCTCTCTCTCTATAAATATATATATATATATATATATATATATATATAGCCCTATTATCGGGATGGGTCGTAAAAACTAAAAATACGGTTTTACAGCTTCCAATAAGATGTTGACATATTATTTAAAAACACTAAATACAATACTTTTGAGAGCATCTTTTGGAAAAAAAATAATAATAATCAACAAAAAGCCCCGCCACCTCTTCAGCTTCAGCCTAATCCCTCCGTCGGATTCCGCCCAATGCCGTCGCATCGCCCAAGCTTCAGCCCACCACGAAGCACAGATCTGGCCAGAAGGTGGCCAAATTGGCGCAGATCTAGGTAGCTGGCGGCCAAACCGGCGCAGATTTGGCCGGCCAGTGGTAACCGACGTGACAGGCCTCCTCCCAATCCTCCGATCGGTTTATGGTGGTGGCTTTAGGCTGAAGATACGGCGGACAGCGGCCAAGTAGGTGCAGATTTGGCCGACCAGTGGATGCCGATGTGATGGGCCTCCTCCCAATCTTCCGACCTGCCTGTGGCGGCGGCTTTAGGCTAAAGATGTGGTAGTATTAGGCAGTGGTTTTGGGTGGATTCCCGCAGAGGAGAGGTGGTATCTTTTTTATTACATTATCTTCTTTTTTTTTTTTATAAGATCTACTGTTCTCATGTTTATTGTATTTTAATTTTTTAGCTGCTGTGTCACTTTTTAATAAGATGCTATAAAAGATGGGTTTTACACCACATTCAGACGGAAGTTATATATATATATATATATACACTGGCCACCATCCTCTAATATCAGATCTCTAGATCATAGTCATAGCTTATATTTCAAAGTCAGATTAGTGATAAGGTTCAATATACCCATAAGTTAAAAATAGAGACAAATGATCGTTGAGTCCTTAATATTGTGTTATATATGTAGATAGTTTGCCTCAAAACGATAATGTGTGTTTTATATAACATGCATGCTCCATTTGGGAAGAATTGGTTGCCATTGAACATGCTTATGGTGCGACTTAAACAAATTCACTCTTAGATTATATAACAGCCCAAGAACTTGACAATTGAAAAGAATAAAAGGCTGCTAAGACCAAAAAAAAAAAAAAAAAACCCAGCATGTACTTTTTTATAATCCTCGAATTTTATTATATATTGATACAAGAAAAAACTTGAAGTCCCAACATTGACTACAAGATTAATAAGATACAAGATCACTACAAGTCTGCAACCTATATAATTATTACATACACCAAGTTTACATACGCTTAGTCTTATTCTAAGATGACCTCTAACCCATGGTTTAGATGTTTTGTAGGCATATTTTCATTCATTTTTAGGGGTTTGTAGAGGCAAAGGGATTAGGAGGCATATTTAGTTTATCTACTTCTCCTTCCAACATTTGAACCACATTTTTTATGGAAGGACGATCCATTGGGTGCCATTGGATGCACCAGAGTCCTACAATTGAAAGTTTCTTTGCAATTTCAGCATCTCCATTATCCTCAACAAAGATTCGTATGTCTCTTTTTTGTTCTAAGAGATTGTAGATCATTTCTGGAAAGTAGACTTGGCTAGTGTTCCCAACTGTAACATCAACAGTTGCCCTCCCTTCAACTATTTCTAGTAATAATATTCCAAAGCTATAAACATCTGCTTTAGAAGACACATTTCCGAAATTTCTAGAGAACACTTCAGGTGCAATGTAACCCAAAGTTCCCCTAGCTGTGGTCATGGACACTGCACTTTGATCCTTTGAACACAACTTGGCAAGACCAAAATCAGATATTTTTGGATTGAAGTTCTGGTCTAGCAAAACATTGTGAGGTTTGATATCGAAATGGAGGATTCGTTGGTCGCATCCTTGGTGAAGATATTCAATTCCTTTTGCTACGCCAAGAGCAATATCTTGCAACTTATCCCAATTAAGGATACAGTTCTTGGTGGCCGTTGAAAATGTGAGCTTCTCTAGAGAATCATTTGGCAAGAACTCATAAACTAGAGCCCGTCTAAATCCATCAGCGCAGAAGCCAACCAAGCGAACCACATTAACATGATGGATCTTACCCATTGTTCCTACTTCAGTTATGAATTCTTCCCCATTTCCCTTAAAAGTGCTGAGGATTTTCACTGCAACATAAATTTCATTAGAAAGCTTTCCTTTGAATACTGTTCCATATGCTCCTTCGCCTAACTTTTCAGTAAATTGATTTGTAATCCTTTTAATATCGGCATACGAGTATCTTGTGGGTTTGAGATTTCTATAATCTTCCAAAAACTTTTCAATCTTTGCTTGATGCTCTTTTTCTACCTTATCATAAGTATAGAAACGGTAAAGAGCAAAGATAGCAAGTAGTAATACAAATGAACCTAAGATGATGCCTGCATAATAAACATTTATGAGTCAAAAGACTATATTTCCACAATAAAAAGAATTTTGAATGGCTAAGACAACTTACCAGTACTGATCTTTAACTTTGATGATGCACCTGTTAAAGATTTAACATAGTTAGCTTCTTATTGTACATTTCAAAAGGCTATAAAGGTGATGTGGAGTGATGTTTCCTGAGCAAACATGTGTATGCTAATCTCTGTAATTAAGCAAATTGTATATATCTTAATCAAACAATGAGTAGAAGTCGATTAACCAAAATCCCAGTCTAGTTAAGCCTAGAGAAACCCTTCGTGAGCCGACATTTTATTTTATTTTATTTTGTTGGGGTGGAAATGAATGCAGTAAATTCGGCTTTGCTGGGGAGCAATCAATGCATAATGTTGGCTTGAAAACTCTGAAAAAATTGAGTGCAAAGGCATGGAAATTGGACATAAGACAATACCTTTGTCTTTGGGGAAGCAGTCGGCGCTTTTATTCTTCTTGATTCTGCATTTCATGCCTTTTAATTGACATTGTCTGCATACTGCTCTGGACCACCTCAATTTAAGAATTTTGCCACCGGAAATTATAGGATCTGGAATTGATAGAAGATTATACATCTTTTTACAAGATATGGACAGATTAGCGATGCCGCTATCATATTCGACTGAATAAACATGGAAGACTTGGTAGTAATTGGTATACGTAGGGTCACTGCTAAGACAAGAGATCCGATAGTAATCCATCTCTTGTGAACAATTGAATAAGGCATAGTCACTAAGGTAATGATCTTCACTTAATCGGAAAGACGAGGAAGATAAATTGAGTTGTCGAAGATGCCTTGGGAAGCAGTTATCTGGAGCATATAAATGAATTTCTTGAGACACGTAGTCAATCTCTTTGACAAAGAGCTTCACTGAAATCGGCAGCTCGAGCACCGTCTGATTTTTATCAGTGCATGAGAGATTAAACCCAAGATACCCACAGTCGTCTGGCTGGCTATTAACTCGGAAGGGAAATTGGATGTCTGGGCCATCGCTTCCACACCGTGATTTAGCACACACATTTTGGCCTTCTCCAAGGTCTATGATGAAAGCCACAAACAAGAACAAGTATGAGATAATTACCATTTCTAAGCAAATATCCGTGATCTCTAGTACTATAGCTGTGCTCTCAGGAATGGTCCTTAATTAGACTCTTAAATAGCTTAGATATATCTATGCTAGTTCCATCAGCTTAATTTCTCCGGTGATCATCATTACATCTCTCCGTGTTCAAGTCACAAGTAAATTTCGGGTGAACTTCTCATGGACTTGGACTATGAGGTGATGGCCGCTAGAACTTCTCACTTAATAATAATAATAATTATTATTATTATTATAATACCTTAATTACTTTGTCTATATATAGCTGTGGATTGTGTGAAATTAAGCTGTCCCTCTTTCATTATCCTTTCTCTCTCTCTCTCTCTCTCATTATCCTCTCTCTCAATGGCAAGACAAATATTGCGCTTCCCTGCCGGACTCATGGTCCTAATTGTACTTGTTCTTGTCCTAGCCCATCAAACTTGCAATGCTGTGGATAGTCAAGAGTACTGCCCCCCTTCTTCCTGCGGCAATATTCGTAATATAAGCTATCCGTTTCGATTAGAAGGCGATCCAGAAGACTGCGGAGTTCCAGAGTATAACCTGTCATGTCAGAACAATCAAACAGTGTTAAAGTTATATGATGGAATATTCTACGTACGGGAAATCAATTACGACAACTACACAATCCGAATTGTAGACCCAGGTATTATTATAAACACTAGTACTGACTCCTTCATGCCTCCTGATAATTCTCTAGACGAAAGTAATTTCAGTCCAGGGGATCCATATACCCCGAGTTTTCCAACCACATATGTGCCGTGTTATTGGTGTGAAACTCGGTATAGTACTTGCATTAGAAACTTTCCCGATCAGGATAAGAACATGGTTTTCGTGAAGTGCGAAAAGCAAGTGAATTCTCCATTTTATTTGGACATTTCTACTTGCTTTAAGAATGGATATTTTTCTTCCAACTCTTCTTTATTACAATATTCCAAGAGGTATATATATGTTATAGTTGAGGAGAGAAGCGTACTGGCCGGGGATTTGGGGGAGTCGTGCGAAATAGATCACAAGACTCTGGAGGCAACATCGTGGGAACCAGTTTGGCCAAATAATAGTGTTCGAGATTTTCGATGTCCTGACTTTTACGATGCAATGCTCTCCGGCTTTACGCTTTCGTGGTTCCAAGCTACCTGTGATAGCTTCATTGATGGTGAATGCTACATCAATGACGACATGAAATACCCTGGGGTTCAGTGCCACCGTCCACGTCCTGGTGAGTAAGGAATGCAACACTACTCCTTCATCAGTTTAATTCTTCAATTCTGAGATGAAATATATATATATATATATATATCTCCTGATTTTATTCTCTTAATTCTTTGCAGAGTCAGGATTCTTCGCCAATCTACTTCGGACATGTGCCAAAGGTGAGCTAGCTAGGTTTCTATGATTCTATTGACTATATATATATATATATATATATATATATGGGTAAAGTCTACATATATATAGTTACGTACCCTTTCAAACTACTATCTAATTAATAATGTCTTCTTAATGATAAAGTCTTTTTAAATTTTTAATTGTGACAATGTCCCTCTCATGCTAACAAAAAGATAAAAATGTTCCTATATATTTATCAATAAAACAAAAATACCCTTATAAATTCAAAAAAAAAAAAAAAAAAAATTAGTTTTTTTTAAACGAAAATTTTAATTTAAAAAGAATGTTTTTTTAAAAAATTTATTTCTAAATGAAAAATTTTATTTTTTTAAACAAATTAAAAAAATGACTTTTTTTAAATGGGAATTTTTATTTAAAAAAAAACATTTTTTTTTTTAATTTTGTTTTAGAAAATGAAAATTTTTATTTTCTTAAACGAAAATTGTTAATTTTTTTTTTAAATGGAAATTTTTATTTATATATAAAAAAAAAACTATCAATTTTTTAAGAAAAAAATCAATTTTTTTTAATGTTTTTATTTTTTTCATATAAAAAGGATTTTTTTTTTTTAATTTTAAATTTGCCACCATTTGGATTTTTATTTTATTTATTTAATTTTGTTTAGAAGTTTTAGTATTTTTTTTAAAATTTTTTTACTAAGGATAGTTTCATTATTGGAGAGAATATTGACAATTTTTGGTAGTTTGGGGGATATTGTCACAATTAAAAATTTGAGAGAGACATCATCAATTAAGTGATAGTTTAAGGGGTATGTGAATTTTTCTATATATATATATATATATATATATATGACATCGATAGGGATGGATGACTTGTAGCTGATGATGATACAAGTAGAGGAATTACCATGTGTTTGGCCAATGGCTGCTCTCAAACATTTAAAATTTATTTAAGTCACATTTTCAATTAACTTTACTAAGGGTTTTTATTTTTATTTTTTTCTGTCTCTCTCTCTCTAGTTCCTGCAGCTGTTTTCAACAATCTAGTACCGTTGAAGATGAGTAAGAACCTATCTGTCCGTTGACTTTTTTTTTTCATTTTTTTTAGCAGCTCATTTCTTAATTATGATCAGTACTATATCTATATAGTTTGACCATAATGACTTGATTTTAGCACTCATATATGAAGCATGAAATAATTATATTGTGGAGACAATATGAAATATTAATAAAACTCACATGAAATTAAAAGACAACGAATTAATATTTTGCTTAATTACTAGGGTTTAGCTAGGAAGGAAATTAATTAGCTAGATCTAAGTTGCAACTAAAAGCTCCGAACACTGATATTAATCTTCTCTTTGTGAAAGCAGGAGAAAAATTTAACATTCCTTACATAGCATATGGTGGACATTACTCAGGTGAGCTTTCTGTCTCAAAAATTTGTTTCAAGGATAATCCAAAAATAGCAAATGAATTAGAATCGGATCGATGATTGAGTTATGGCTGATGATGACGACACAAATATTAGAGGAATATTAATTAACCATGTGCTTGGGCATTGGCTGCATTGCGGTTCATCTCAAACTTTCATAGCGGAAATAAATAAAAGAGAATATATACAAGATTTTACGTTGTTTGGTTCATGACCGATGTTCACAACAAGATAAAATTATAATTGTTACATTGTGCTCTTATTCATTGATTGATTTTACATTAATAGTTTAGATCTCAAAAACAAAGAGGAAAACGAAAGGAACAATACCGATTCTTAATTACGAAAGTATGTAGCTTCCTCTCTTTATTGCTAAATGCTAAGTGCTCTTTTTAAAGCATTCATAATGGGCTCTTTTTACATTTAACTTTTCTCAAAAAATCTAACAAAACTCATAAAAATACCATTTTTATACTTTATATTTAACTCTTGTCATATGTACTCCCTACATTCCAAGAGCCAAAAAGGTAAAGTTATATAATTTGTTAAGCTTATTTCTTACCTTCAGCCCTCTTGATTGGTTTAAAACTAATAAAATAATAATATATTTTAACTAAAGTAGGGAAATGTATTATAATATATATAAAGAGTTTGATGTTTGACAAATTTCAAAAGTGTCTCGTCCATTGTCAACACTCTTAGGGGCTTTAGTTGCCGGCTATTTCCCTTGAAATCAACCCAATTTTAACGCTAACCATATAAATTAAGTCCAAAGGTTTATAAATTTGTTTATATTTCAATCTACATGATCGAAGGGGAAAGTTTCGGGTTCACCTACTTTTATTTGGTCTCACGCTTTTCCTAGTATTTAAGTCACTTTCCCGGTTAATTAATTAATTTACATTTTTTTTTTCTTGCAGAATATTTTAGTAGCCTATCGGTGAACATGTTCTACTTCGGCGGTAAGAACCTATCTCTCTTTTGATCTTCTCTAATTTTATTATTATTATTATTATTATTATTATTATTATTATTTTGTTTCCTTTTCGGTGGATAATTCGATGTTAACTGTGAAGCAATGAAAATGAACTAAAATGCAGATAAGATGAAATTAAACGTTAATGAACTTTAAATACAAATGATAACAAATATTAATTGTGCTAAATTCGTGGGAGTTTGGAAGGCAATTAGTTGAGCTGTAATAAAAAGAAGGGTAAATATTGTAGAAATCTGATACTGGTTGGCTGCAGGTTTCTGCAGAAGATATAGATCGATGAGAATTCTTTACAATATATCTTGTTCTTCATCCGATCCGCAGCTACTCGTTCCATATGCTCCTCGACACTTGAAAGTGTCTTCAAGCGTAGTAATGCCCAAAACACTTGCATTAATTCTTCTTCTCCAGACTTAGCTGCCGGATCTTCTCGACCATTCCCATATTTCCCAACTCCAAATCCTAAAGCTCTTGTCAGAGTTCTTAGATTTGAACAAAAACTTCTCCCGATCGGCCAACCTCAACCGAGGCCCACCCAAACCTCTATCAACAACTCCTCAATCAACCATCAATGCACAAACCAAAACACCATAATCCCACAAAATTCAAAGCCTAAATCAAAAACCCCCAAATCGGAACAACCAAAGGAGACATTGTTAATTACCTCGTATTAGCTTTCTGCCTCCACCACCACCGGTTTCCTTCTCATCTGACATGCGGTGGCTGGAGCTACCCCGAGATGGCGCCACTGCAAGTACCAACCCTCCAACAACCACCCCACACCCGAACTCTTTCCCTCTCCTTTCCTCGTTTTCCTCCTTTTTTTCCTCCTTTTTAAAGGTTTTATTTTTTATTTTAGATTCCATTAAATAAATATTATTTTAAGGTAATTTGGCAAAAATGCTGATGTTGCATTAACAGATGAGCCTAAGCAACAAAAATTAAAAGTTAAGAAGTGAGGGAGTGATTTCAAATCGTGTGTTTAGTTAGGAATTTATCATATATATGTTTGCCCTAAAAATAAAGGAAAACTTCATCTACCTCCTCCAACTACTAACAAATTTCTAACGTACTTTTACCTAAAAAGAAATGCTACCAACAACATTTTTGTTATCTTATATTTTATTTTGGTGATTTTCCTGTATAGGACCATACCTTATAGCAAAGATTGGACTTGGGACTCCATGCGTGATTGTGTTTTTGATATATAAATGGCGCAAGAGGCATTTATCTATGTATGACGTTGTGGAAGAATTTTTGCAAAGTCACAATAATCTCATGCCAATAAGGTACTCTTATTCCGAAATTAGGAAGATGACTAGAAGTTTCAAGGACAAATTAGGTGAAGGAGGCTTTGGCACTGTATTTAAAGGAACACTTCGAAGTGGTCATTTTGTGGCTATAAAGATGTTAGATAAGTCCAAAACTAATGGACAAGATTTTATCAGCGAAGTGGCAACCATTGGAACGATTCACCATATTAATGTAGTGCAACTCATTGGTTTTTGCGTTGAAGGATCAAAACGGGCTCTTGTATATGAGTTCATGTCTAATGGTTCCTTGAATAAATACATATTTTTGCCAGAAGTAAGTACGCTCCTAAGCTATGATAAAATGTATGATATAGCTTTAGGAGTGGCTCGTGGGATTGAATATCTACATCAAGGATGTGACATGCGGATTTTACATTTTGACATAAAGCCTCACAACATTCTTCTTGATGAGAATTTTACCCCCAAGGTTTGTGATTTTGGCCTAGCAAAATTGTATCAAGCAAAGGACAGCATTGTTTCTTTGACTGCTGCAAGAGGGACATTAGGATACATGGCTCCTGAGTTGTTCTACAAAAGCATTGGAGGCGTCTCATACAAAGCTGATGTTTATAGTTTTGGAATGTTATTGATGGAAATGGCTGGTAGAAGAAAGAATTTAAATGCATTTGCAGAACATTCAAGCCAAATATACTTTCCTACTTGGGTTTATGACCAGTTGAACGAAAGAAAGGACATAGAAATAGAAGATGCCACACTGGAGGAAAAGAAAATAGGCAAGAAGATGATCATCGTCGCATTATGGTGTATACAAATGAAGCCTAATGATCGCCCTTCAATGAACAAAGTCATACAAATGCTTGAAGGAGAAGTTGAATGCTTACAAATGCCTTCCAAGCCTTTTCTATCATCACTAGAGAGAATCATAACATGTGGTGGAGAGAATTCGAATAAATCAAACGAATCAAGTCCATCATCTCAATTTTAAATCAAATTAATTTATATATATATGAGTCTTTTAATTGATCACATCCCCGCTAAAGGAGGCAATTAGTTTTCTCATATATATTTTGTTAGCGCAAAGATAGGTAATATTTATGTGTAACAAATAGGAGTTTGTTTGATTTAAGATAACTCTCCTTATTACATAACTTTTCTATGTTCAATTATAATTTGTCTTACTTGACAAATGAATTAAGTTTTAAGTTTGAGAAGATATGTTGGTACTCTTCATTCTCTACTAGTAATCATCTTCTTTGTGAATTTGGCACATTGGATTGGACCAATCCTTATCATTTGGATATAATATTGTTTGAAAAACACTAGTTTAGACCCCAGGATGCTAAACACTGAATATCTCAATCTTTACAACAATGAAGATTAACAAAGTTATCAACTTTAAATTCAAACACCATAGATATGATCAATACCAAAATCAAGCAAAGCATTAAAACAATACTAGTGAGGAATGGAAACTTTTTGAAGAACTCTTCAAGAGTAAAACTACTTCAGGACAACCAAACTTAGAAAACTTATCTACTATAAAATAATTCAATTACAAGCAGGACATATTTACAAAACCTTTGTAACAAATACCTCACTCGTACCAAACAAATGACCTTTTTTTTTTTTTTTTTTACCGCAGTAGCTCCAAAACTTCTGAACTAATCTTCTATACGAGCTTTCTTTTGCAATCCTAGAACTCTTGTGGTCGAAGGTTTTATGTAAAAAATATGGTTGTGTGGTTTAACTAAAAGAACTCTAAGAGAGAATTAGCATGGATACTCTATGATTAAAGAATTCTCTCAAATAAATTACAAGAAAAAAAAAAAAAAATTCTCTAAGCATACTAAAACATAGTGTAACACCTCGACCTAAACTATAGCTAAGAGTCTGAGTAATTTGGATCTTAGGGTTGGTTGGACTTGTTTGAGATGAAGTTTGGAGCAGGGTGTTGAGAATGTGTGCCTTGAATCTAGTGGGTGGGACCCAACTGGTTTTGTTGTGTTCTACAAGGTTTAAGGTTTTGTCCTTTTCTAAGAAGGAAAGGTTTGCTTTTCCTTATACTACATGGAATCCAAGATGGCACCAACTTTATCACTGTATATATAGGAGGGCGACTAGGTCTCTCTAAATGTTTTTCAAAATTATTCCCAAATGATGTAGAAAGTACTATTTTGAGGAGTGAGAGACAAAGGAAAGAAAATGAGAATTTTTTAAGGAAAAAAAATGTTTGCCACATCATTTGGAAAGCATTTTAGGAAGAATTCCTTAGAATGTCTAGCATTATCCTATATATAAAGTTTGGTGATTGTTTTAGACACAAGCTGCATAGCTTCAATAGAGCAAAGACAAAGTAATATTTGCTTTGTGTTTTTTTTTTTTTTTTGGTATGCCAAGTGCATGCCAGCAATAGAGAGAAAAGTGAGAGCATCAAAGATAGAGTTTTTTTTTTTTGGTTATTATTTTCCTTTAGGCAAAGTGATAATTAGGTGTATTTGGAGCCTTGGGTTTGAGTGGTTTTCTCGCCCTATTGCTCTTTTGTACTCATCTTTTGATAGTGGATTAGACTTGTTAAGCCGAACCATTTAAACCTTTGTGTCGTGTGTGATTGCTTATCTTTGTTATTATGGATTCTTCTTATTTTTCGTATCTCATGAGTCTTGGGAAATAAGATTAATTTCCTAACACAGGGAGGACCTCCGGGCCAGCTTCTGGCCGGGAGAATTGAACCTCTTTGGGAAGGATTGAACCCTAGCCCCTAAGTTCGATCTTGGGGTCTAGAAAACCCTAAGGTTCGAACCCCTTTTTGTCAACTTCGAACCTTTCACATGATCATGCGATTTTCAGGGTTTTTCAAGCTTTAGATAACTCCTAGACCCTATATATTCATCCTAAATCTTATCCTAACCTCTTTGCAAGATTTCCAAGGTTTCCAGAGGTTGCCTGCCAATGAGTGGTTTAAGAGTAGGAGTGAAGTTTTGGAGTTTCTAAGTCTTGTAAGTGTTAGAATATGTTCTTAGATGATTTAATTAAGGGATTTGATTCTAGCATTCATTGTAATCTAATCAAATCAATCATTTAAATTTGATTTAATCTCCCAAATCTTTTGTATTCTCATAACTTCCCTATAAATATGGACCCTTTATATTTAAAATTTATCAATTGAATAAGAGCACAATGAAATTGTTAGGGCTTTATCCCGTGGACATAAGTCATAGACAGAACAATGTAAAATCATTGTGTCTCTTTCATTATTCTGCTTTTGATTTTATATTTCCATTGATTATCTGTTCTTTCGGTAAGGTGATTATCTTTTCATTCGGTAAGGTGATTGATACATCCCTAAAGGGTTAACCTTTTCCTCTATGTTTTATATTTGATTCTAAAAACAAGTTTTGAGGCATTAAAAATGAGTTTTGGGCATTAGAAACAGGTTTTGAGGTATTAGAAACGAGTTATGGGGCATTAGAATCGAGTTTTGAGGCAAATTTCGACGGGTCACGGGGGGTTCGAAGTTGGGTCTGGCCAGACCTACTGTCGGCATGGTACCAGACCCACTGCCGACGTGGCTTTGGCCAATCCCACGACCGGTAGTGGGTCTGGTCTGGCCGGGTGTCTCCATTTCGTGGGTCTGGTCTGTGTGGGTTTTCTTTCCTTTAATTTCGGTATTTCTCATGGTGTGGGTGAGCGCCGGCGTGGGTCTAGACCCACGGCCGGCAATGGGTCTAGTCTAGCTGGGTGTCTCCCTTTCGTGGGTTTGGTCTGTGTGAGTTTTCTTTCCTTTGGGGATTTCTCATGGTGTGGGTGAGCTTATTTTTTATTTTTTGCACTTTTGTTGAATGATGAGATGTCATGTGGGGATTGGGTGCTGTAAAAGGGGGGTTTTGCACCATGACTGGATCATAGGGGCTCTCCATAGCTTATAGATGAGAGAAGTGATAGAGATCCAAATAAAAAAACCTAAAAAAAATAAAATAAAATAAAAAATTCTAAACTAATGTGACAAGGGTTTTTAAATTTTTTTAAAAAAATGCAATTCTTTCTCTCTTGTCTGTCACGTCAGTTTGAAAATTTTTCTAGGTTCATTTGTTTGGTTTTCTAATACTTCTCTATAGATGATGTTTGAGATTATAGGTGATGCCTAAATTGAACCTTTAGAGAATATCCTAGAACCCTTAGGAGTCTTCCTAGGGTTGGAATAGATTGTTTTAGGGTTTTGGAGTGCTCACGACGAGCTAGGATCATGAATTTTAGGGAGGAGAATTCCTCACAATTAGGCTGTTCGAATTTTATAGAGATTTAAATAGCTCATAAAAGGGGGATGGGAGGGTCTACCTATCTAAACAGTTTAAGACGTCAAGTTTACTTGTTAAGAACAAATAGATCTCACATCCCTTCATTCTTAGACTACACAAATTTATTAAAATTCAAACAGCGTGACTTTAAAGAATCGTAATTCATTGTTTACAAGTACATGAAATGGCATGAATCCAACGATAATTTTAAAAGGTGAGAAAATGACAAAAGGACTAGAGGAGTCATATTGCTTTCTCTGGCACGTTTTGCTTTCTCATATTGCTTGTGTAGCTCCTTTTCCCATATATTGCGTAGAAAATTTCCAAAAATAAAAAGTAAAATATATTGCGTAAAAAAAAAAAAAAAAAAAAGGTGTCGAGTGGGCCCCATGTGCGTCCAGCCCACTTCAACGGTGCCACATACCAGGTAATTTCCATATCAGTCAGTCAGTCCACTTACTCGCGCTTTAGGGGGAATTCTGTCTTACCACCCAAAGTGCGTTACGACTTATGACACGCACAAAAGCATAAAAAAAGCCAAAAAGCCCCCACTAGACAGAAAGTAGCGCTAAATGTTAAACTCAAATTTTTACCAGAAAATTTCCAGTTGAAAGTAATCTCATTCACACCTGCACCTTTTGGATTAATGGGTAGATCTTCTTTCCTTGTGTTTCATGTGTGGTCTTTGTTGGGTTATGGTCATCATTAGGCACGATGCGTGTTTTAGAGTATGTTTAGAATTATGCTTGAAAAATTTAGTTTTTAAGTAAAAAAAGAGCATTTTGACAAAAACTTCATTTTTTAGCTTTTGCCAAAAATATATTTTGGCATGTTGAGATGTAACAATGTCACTTTGCTCACTTGGACGGTTGTTAAAACATGTCTTGCGGGATGCGATTTTTGAATGCTATAAAGGGATTTGGCTTCTCTTATCGAACACCAATTAATTTTATATAAGATGGTCAAATGCTCGATCTAACATGACCATTTTTGGATACCTAAAAGTGTTTTCAATTTTTTTTTACCAAATATGTACTTTTTTCTTCAAACAGATTTTTTAAGTGTTAAACACACTTTTAAGTATCTTAAAACACACACTCAAACAAGCCCTTAGACAGCTACTTCTTGCAATTTTAAGAAGCTTCTCTTTATATATATATATACACACACATCAATTTTGTTTTCTCCTTGAAAATTTCCACTTAAAAGCAATCTCATTCACACCTTCACCTTTTAGATTAATGGGTAGATCTCGTCTCCTCGTGTTTCATGTGAGGTCATTAAATCTTCCTCTTAATTGGGTCATGTTGGGTTAAGGTCATAATTAGGCAAAACGCATGGTTTGGACTTATGCTAGTCGTCATCGCTATCATGGTTGTATTGCCTATATATACAGACAACATTAATTTAAATTTCACAGTTTGTGAAGAACTAGCTAGTTTTTAGAGGTACTTGCATCTTATCATGACATGTTAATTTATGAGAGCAACTTATGTTTCAATTGTTTTGCTTCATATATATATATATATATATATATGTGCTCGCGCGGGGACGGATATACATAACTACATCTTGTATGCATGTTTATATATATATGTGTGTATTTCTGTGTGGCTATGAATATGTGTCTTTCTTTAACATGCATTTTGGTAGACGCGCTGCAGTGTAGGCATGTGAAGTTCCTCCGCTAATTTTCAAATTTTCTGAGTAGACTGTTTGGTTTATTTGCAGAGCAACCTAGCATGCATATATTTTGGGTTCTGGTATTGGTTTTCTACAATGGCCACTTTATTAGCACTGCTACTGGTGCTACTTCTACCAGACCCGACGTTGTTAACATTGGCGCTATTTTGGCTTTCAATTCTTCCATTGGGAAAGTTGCAAAAGTTGCCATTGAAGCTGCCTTGGACGATGTGAATTCCGATCCTAAGGTTCTAAATGGAACTAAGCTCAATATTACCATGCAGGATACAAAATTATCCAGCGGATTTCTGGGAATCGTTGAGGGTACGTACATCCTTTCATTTCAATGAGTTTTCTTTTGTCAAGTCATAGATCAAATCTGATACAGATTACACTTTGATTCTTCTTTAACAGCTTTGCGGTTTATGGAGGATGATACGGTGGCCATAATTGGTCCCCAACACTCTGTTATGGCCCATGTCATTTCACATATTGCAAATGAGCTCCAAGTCCCTCTGTTATCCTTTGCTGCAACAGACCCCACCTTGAATGCACTTCAATTTCCGTTCTTTGTTAGGACAACCCAAAGCGACCTCTTTCAGATGTCTGCCGTAGCAGAAATCATAGGCTACTACGAATGGCGAGATGTAATAGCAATCTATATTGATGATGACCATGGCAGAAATGGGATTGCTGCTTTAGGTGACAAGCTCGCTGAAAAACGCTGTAAGATCTCGTACAAAGCACCTATGAGCCCTAAAGTAGACCGGAATGACATCTCCGATATTCTGTTTAAGGTGGCTATGATGGAGTCTCGGGTTATTATCCTCCACATATATTCTGCGTGGGGTCTAGACGTAGTTGATGTGGCACATAAGAATGGGATGATGGGAAATGGATATGTGTGGATAGCTACTGATTGGCTCTCTACTGTACTGGACACAGAACCTTCCCTTCCTCCGGCAGCAATGGATAATATTCAAGGGATTCTTACCTTACGAATGCACACTCCAAATTCAGTATCCAAAAGGAAATTTCTTTCTAAGTGGAGCAACTTGACTGCTACAAAGGCAAATGGTAGCCTTTTTAGACTAAATGCATATGGTCTATATGCCTACGACACTGTTTGGCTTCTTGCTCGTGCACTTGACACATTTTTAAATCAGAAGGGAAACATTACATTTTCAAATGATTCGAGTTTAATTGAGTTTCAAGGAGGGAACTTGCGTTTTGATTCCATGAGCATCTTTAATGGAGGGAAGGTGTTGCTTAGCAACATTTTACACGTAAATATGAGTGGTTTAAGTGGCCCAATGAGTTTCACTTTAGATGGAGAGCTCAACGGTCCTGCATATGAAGTAGTCAATGTCATTGGTACGGGGGTCAGGTCAATTGGTTATTGGTCCAATTCTTCCGGCTTAGCATTGGTGCCTCCAGAAGAGTTCAATGCACAAGAAGTAAACAACTCTTCAAATCAACAACTTTACGATGTAATTTGGCCAGGGCAAATCATTCAGAAGCCTCGTGGGTGGCTATTCTCAAGGAATGGAAAGCCACTTCGAGTTGGAGTCCCAAATCGAATCAATTATCGAGAATTTGTGTCGCAGACAGAAGGCTCTGATAATTATATTGGCTATTGTATTGATGTTTTTAACGCTGCAATAGACCAGTTGCCATATCCAGTCCCATATAAGTTTATTCCATTTGGGAATGGACATAGTAATCCAAAAACTACAAATCTTCTGCGCAGAATCACAACGGGTGTAAGTATGAATTACAACAATTTTCAACAAGCTTTGTTATGAAACATCCTTTTTAATTAGTACTTCTAAGTCATTGGTTTTCCTCTTTTATGTAGGAATTTGATGCTGTGGTTGGTGACATTACAATTACTGCCAGCCGGACAGAGATGGTGGATTTCACGCAGCCATATATTGAGTCCGGGCTAGTCGTAGTAACTCCGGTTTGGAAGTTGAACTACGGTACTTATACGTTCCTGAGACCATTTACTCCAATGATGTGGTGTGTTACAGGTATATCTTTCATTGTTGTGGGAGTAGTTGTTTGGATTTTGGAGCGCAGGACAAATGATGATTTTCGGGGCCCTCTTAGAAAACAATGTGTCACCATCTTATGGTGAGTTGTTTATTTATTCTAAACAAACAACTTAAAATATAAAATACTTCAATTTTTTTTTTTCACCTTTAAGTGATTTTAAAACACTTTTTCAAAAAAAAAAAAAAATGATGTCATTGATCTTTCCATTCATCCATTCTGTCTTTGTTAGCAAATGATCATGCTAGGGAAGATCTTGTTCCTCGAATCTAGAAAATTAAGCAGAACATATGTAATTCCCTAATTGCTAATTTTTGTGCTTCACTTTGCAGGTTTAGCTTTTCAACTTTATTTTTCTCTTCTAGTAAGTAAAAAAGTTCTATCTTAGTCTTCACTACCTATTTGCCATATGTACAAAACCTCCCATATGGAAATTACTCAATTGTCTGATTTCTGTTTTATGTATGTAGGAGAGAAGATTGTGAGCAACCTCGGTCGCTTAGTGCTTATCATATGGCTTTTTGTAGTTCTAATACTCAATTTGAGTTACATTGCAAGCTTGACATCTATTCTTACGGTCGAACAACTTTCTTCGCCCGTCAATGCAATTAAAATTTTGACAACTAGCAATGATCCCATTGGTTTCCCAAGTGGTTCTTTTGTTGAAAACTATCTAACCAATGAGCTCAACATACATAGAAATAGACTTATTCCCCTTCACTCGCCAAATGATTATGCTAGAGCGTTGAAGGCCGGCCCGAGTCTAGGTGGTGTTGCTGCAATTGTTGACGAGCGAGCATACATGGAGCTCTTTCTCTCCACTAGATGTGAATTTGGTATTGTCGGTCAAGAGTTGACCAACATGGGGTGGGGTTTTGTAAGTATCATCTCTTCTAATATGTCATTATCTTTATCAGCAATTGGTTATTTAGCAGTTGTCAACTTATCTATATTTTTGATTGATTAGGCCTTTCCACGGGACTCGCCACTGGTGATTGACATGTCAACTGCCATACTAAGATTGTCAGAAACTGGGGATCTACAAAAGCTTCAAGACAAATGGCTTGCAAAACGTACTTGCAATTCAAAAGGTGTGAAGCAAGAAGTAGAACACATTTCGCTTCAAAGTTTCAAGGGGCTATTTTTACTATGTGGCTTAGCTTGCTTTGTTGCTCTCATTTTCTTTTGTTTGGGTGAATGAGTAAATCTTTCATTTGTCAACAATGATTACAATGCATTTTCTAGCTAATGTTTTAGCCAAAAACTTCAGGAAACATTTATGTATCCTGAACGCAAAACTATACAGTAAAGAGAAGCCTAACTATACATCCACCTATATAAGCCAACAAACTTCCAAGTCAAAACCTGAACCACGAAATCAGAACCTTCTCCACAACTAATGTTCACCAAATTGCTCTTCTTTTCTATCTCATCAAGATGGATTTCATGTTATCATTTGTTAAAAAAATTGAATCCTTTCTTACATTTGTTAAAAGAAAAAGAATAGGATGCTATTCAAGTGGAAGAGGAAGGAAATTAAGAGCGAGTCCAAGAGAAGGCCAAGGGAGAGGGTCTCATGATGGAAGACTGCTTGAAGATTAACCTTAAAATGGTTGGAATGTAACCGTTGCTACTAATTATGAAGCCTAGTTAGTTATAAGTTTCCTGGAGTACTAGCAGCAGTTTTCTTTTGATTTTTCCTAAATTTAGGGAATAAACTACTTTATGCTTCCTTATGAAAATATTTCACAATAGCTTCCTTTACATTTCTTTATACCATTAAAATACTATTTAGGGGTAATTACTTTTTGCTTCCATAAATTACAGTGCCTTGACATTTTTCCCTTATGAACTACCAACTATGACATTTGACCCCATCAAATTATCATTTTATGACATTTTTCTCCCTTCCATTAGTCAAATGGGTTAAAACTAACGGTCAACGGTCATATGACTTCTATGTGCAATTTTAATTTTTTTTTTGGTAAAGTCCACATTCCCTCCTCTAATTACCACCCAATTGACAATATCCCCCTAAACTTCCAATTATGACAATGTCCCCCCCAAACTACTAAAACATTGTTAATGTCGATCCCCCCCTAAAGCTAGCAAAAAGATAAAAAATGCCCCTATATATTTCTCAATAAGACAAAAATACCCCTATAAGATAAAAAAATTAAAAAATATATATATTTTTCTTAATTTTTTTTAAAAACGAAAAATAATTTAAAAGGAACGTTTTTTCAAAACGGAAAATTTTATTTAAAAGAATTTTTCTTTCAGAAAATGAAAATTTTTATTTTCTTACATGAAAATTGTTAAGTTTTTTTTAAAACAAAAATTTTTATTTTAAAAAGTTATAAAAAAAAAAAATCAATTTTTATAAAGAAAAATTGAAAATTTTTAATTTTTTTTTTCTTATACAAAAGGATTTTTTTTTTTAAAAAAAATAATAATAATTTTCCACCCTTTGGATTTTTTTTAGCTTTATATTTTTTTCTAGCAGTTTTAGTTTTAGTTTTAGTTTTTTATTTTTTTATTTTTTAATTTTACTATGGGTAGTTTCGTCATTGGGGGGAACAAAGACAATTTGTGGTAGTTTGGGGGAGGACATTGTCACAATTGAAAGTTTGGAGGGGACATTGTCAATTTGGTGGTAGTTTGAGGGGGGTATATGAACTTTTCCTTCCATTTTTTCCCTCACTTTAGATCAATAAAATGACGCTTATACCCTCCTTCCATTTTTTTTTTCCTTCCATCTGAAGTGATAACAAAAATGGAAGGAAAAAAAAAAATTTTAATGGCACATACGAGTCACATGAGTCACATGATTGTTGACTATTAATTTTAACTCTTTGACTGACGGAATGGGGGAAAGTATCATAAGATGGTAGTTTAATGGGACTAAGTGTCATAGTTGGTAGTTCATAGAAAAAAGTGCCAAGGTGTTGCAGTTCATGGGGCAAAAAGTAATTACCCTTATTATTTATTTACAAAATATAAATTCCTTACCTATCCTCACTTTTTTCACAAAATTCCAACACAATCCACAATTAAAGACAAAATTAAGATAAAAGAGGAAGGAGGAAAGTGAAATGTTTATATTAAAATAATGTATAGGCCAGGAACCACTTTTAGTTTCCTACATATTGAAAGACACAGTAGAAACCCTTGAGTGTTGATTAAATGTAAGGAATCTAATATTAGTAAGTATTTGTGTGTTTTTTTTTTTAAAAAAATATATATAAAAAAGCCTTCCCGGTCATTTTTAAAAAGACACATTTACACATCATTCTGTCAATCATCTATTTTTGCAAATCTAATATATCAACATTTGATTTGTAAACTTATGTGGATCCTACAAAAATTTAATAATAGATTCACTCATTTACTATATGGGTGGGGTGAGCACGGGTCGGTTCGATTCGGTTTTTGGGCGTTTCTCGTACCCGACCCACACCCATCGGTAATTAAATTTAAAATTGGTAACCGAGAACTCGCTTCAATGGATAGTACATGTCAGATCTCAAGATTTGGGGGGGTGGGACGGGTTATTTGGGTTTGGTCAAGTTGTGCGGGTCGGGGCAGGTAATTCTTCTTCTTCCCTTTTTCTTTCTCCTTGCGTCTCTCTGCTCCCCTTCTCTTCTCTCCATTTTCTTCTCTTTCTTTTTCTTATCCTTTTCTTTCTCTTCTGTGTTTTTTTTTCTATTGAAAGATAAAGCGATTATGGAGTTTTTACCAATAGCACATTAATATACATAATTGAACACAACTCTAGTCCAAAAGCCTAAGCTAATAGGCTAAGGTCCACTTAAGTATATTAAGCATTATTGATGCATAGTTTCCGATTGGAGACGTGGCACGCTTGCTGAATTCCTGGTTCAAGTACTCCAAATGTGAATTGCATGCACAATGAAGAAGACAATAGGATCGAAGAGAGTCTGGGGGTGAGCCGGCGGGGCCACTCCAATGCCTAAGTCAGTGTTTGCTGTAGAGAGAATGAGAAAACAACAAAAGCGTAAAGAGTGCTAGAGTTGCGTTACCATAATGTGTGGTAGTGACTTGTATTATATAGGCATGGAGTGGTAGTCCCCTAACCAATGACTGACTCTTCCCTGATTACTACGAGGCAGTTTGTTATCGAGGGATTTGAGTAGTTATTTGTCTCTTGATCTTAGGAGATTAAGATAGGATTTGGTTGTTATGGCGTTTGAATTCCGAATTCCAGTAGATAAGGTATCTGATTATGTGTTTCCAGGTGCTTGACATTTGAATTGAATGAATAAGATCACATTGCATGTTATTCAAATGAATTCAAATTCCCGATTTCTAAATTCTAGGGTCTCGGATACAAGGGCCTCAGATTCGGAGGTCTTGGACTCGAAGGGGTCTCGGATGCCTCGGACACGTGGGTCTCGGACAGTCCTTGGTCCTGGATCCTTCTATCTTGGATCCGAGACTTGGTCTTGGAGGCTCGGGGCTCGAGACATTCTCGGGCTCTGAGTTGCCTGGGTTTTGACTTGGGCCAGTGATCTTATGGGCCCGTGTCAGGTTGATCCATGACCCAACAAGCACTATTTTTCTTTTATATTTTCTCAATGTGGGACACAACACTCACAAGTACACTCACAACAATTTTTCCATCACTCCTCACTTGTGAATCTCTTCACATTGACCAAACTCTTCATCGCTTGTGAGTCTTTCTACATTCCAAGAGTGTCTCATGTCAAGAGTTGGGGAGTGGGAATCCAACACATCTAGACACCCATCCCAGGAAAGTAACCATGACTCTGATACCATTTGTTGGGAGATAAAGCGATTATGGAGTTTTTACCAATAGCATATTAATATACATAATTTGAACACAACTCTAACTCAAAAGCTTAAGTTAATGGGCTAAGATCCACTTAAGTATATTAAGCACTATTTTTCTTTTTATATTTTCTCAATGTGGGACACAATACTCACAAGTGCACTCACAACACTTTTTCTCCTGCGCCTTTTTGTCATGTATGCTACAAATGACCTAACGTTCATATCTGAGTAGGGAGGAGAAACGGGTCTAAGGTTTCTTAGTAACTAGTAAGGAAGAAGAAAGAAATTGAAGGAAGAAGACTTGTGACTTGTGAGTTTGTAATTGAGGAGTGTTCTATAATTGGGTTACGTGGCAAGCTAAGAGAGTGGGAAAAGGGGGTGAATGGTGCTGAAGGAAGGTGGCTTGCGCGTGTGTATTGTGGAGCATTCTAGAGAGGGGTATGATGTCATTCTCTCCATGCTCACACTAAACTACTGTCCTTCCATGGTATGTAAAGTACAGCTTATGCATAAAGGAGAGTGAAGAAATGTGAGCGCAAGGTTTGATTTTTAAAGTTGACGTG
The DNA here is from genome assembly GCA_006937295.1 of Carpinus fangiana. Taxonomy (NCBI): domain Eukaryota; kingdom Viridiplantae; phylum Streptophyta; class Magnoliopsida; order Fagales; family Betulaceae; genus Carpinus; species Carpinus fangiana. Next base: position 41,605,832 of record CM017322.1, read on the forward strand.
AAATTATTGATGGAACGCCTAAAAAATGACGACAAGCAATACTGTAGAATGAGAGAGGCGTCGTTGACGTTAAACTGTACGTGAAGCTCGGGCCACTTCACGTTAATGCCAACATGTATATTTATATATAATCAATTTTTTTTTACCGGCCACTTCCATGGTTATGATGAAATCGTGGAAATTAAAGTACAACTATAGTAGGTTTTAATTAGGTGACCTTACTCATCCCTAGGGATGAGGAGTGCAAAAAGAGTCCATGAAGCTGGATTTTCAAAAAGCTTCACGCCCCTTGAGGATTCCTTATGCACATGATTGCTTAATTGGTAGAAAAATATACCAAGGTGGACAGTAACCTCGATCGGCCGTAGGCCTGGTAAAGGTAAACTAGAATGTCGAATGCAGCGATAGACAAAACAAAAATGAAAGATGGGGTTGGGAGCGATTGCCAAAGTGTCAAAGACTATGAGGAGAATGAGTTAATAACTTCTGTGTTTCTTCTACAAAACACCCTTTTTAAATATTGGTTGGTTTTAACTTGGTGGGATGAATATGTTATTCTCTCCACACTAAATTATTGTCCTTCCGGCCAAGGCTTTATAAAGTCAAGCTTATGAATATATAAAAAGAGGGTGAAGCCAACATATCAATATTAAAGCAAAGCATTCTGCAGAATGAGAGAGGCGTGGATCACGTTACACTGAAGCTAGCTCAGGCCACTTCATAATGGCAACATTTATATTAATTACAATCATTTTTCTTTTTTTCTATTCAAAGGGGACATCATTTTTCGTTCAACACCTCAATGTTTAAGATGAAATTGTGGAAAGTACAAATATAGCAGTTCTTAAGGTGATCTTACTCATCTGTATTAGAGCAAGCCCACATTGCTCAACTACAAGAAGACCATTTTCCTTTACTTCTATATAAGTGGGTTTTGTCCCACATTGGTAACATCACAAGAGCTCTTCTCATTTAGCCTCTATATAATGAGGTCTCTTATGTACAATCAATTCATTCAATAAAACAAGATATAGCCTATAGGGCTTTAGTGTGTGGATGTAAGTTTTAAACCGAACCATCTTAAATCTTGTGTCTCGTCTCTTTCTTTCTTGCTCTTTTATATTTCCGCATTTATGTTTTCTTACAATTTGTACGTCCCAATTAGTAAGGGGGAGAGTAATGGAAGATTTTCAAAAAGTTTAAAACTGCTTTAGGATCCCAGATGTACACCGTCGTTCCGTAGACAAACCAAGGTGGACCGTACCCCGATAGATGCAATAAAGATAAATTGAGATGCAACGATAGACAAAACAAAAATGAAGATAAAGGTAAGAGAGATACAATTATCAAAAATCATGAGGAAAATGTGTTGGCAATTATGCACTGAAAATAGTACATGCATGCTTTGTTGAAGGAAGAACCATTTTAGAGTCGGTATGGATAATTGATTGAGAATACAATTCCTAATTATGGTATGTGGAGTAATTCTACAAGTCCATCTTGTATCCATCTTAAGTCCATCCAAAAATGATGTAACTATTAAAATCACCATTGAACTTGTGATTTATCAATATTAAATTTTCATCAAATAATAATTTTAATAGCCACATCTTCTCGGATGAACTTAAGATGGATACAAGAGGGACTTCTAGAATTATTCTAGTATGTGGGACATATTAAAAGGGTAGTATAGAGGTAGCTCATCAGCTAGCAAAGATATCTATTCATTAATCTTTTGCGCAAGTTTGAATGAAAAATTATCATATGTTCGATCATCATGTTATTGTGCTTGCCCAACAAGTTGTTTCATCGTGATTTTTATTAATGTAAGTTTTATAGCCTTACTTTAAATAAAAAAAAATGGTGGAAAGTTGGCCTTTAATATTCTTTAACAGATTTTTATTTATTTTTTGAGGGTGACCGGAGACCCGCAAAGATATTTGCTCGTGATATGTAAAATGATGTCCAAAACACGCGGGGCACACGAAGGGCCTCTGTCAAGACTCTCATTATTTTCCTTTGCCGTGCCACACGTGGGCTATCCAATATTTCAGTTCCTCAAGACATAATAATAGCCCGGTTGATGATTAACTTTCAGATTAAGTGTACCAAAAAATAAGATATTTGGTTAGTATTAATTAAGTTTTACTACATAAAACTTAAAAGTAAAAGGCCTGGATAGAAATTGTGAATACTGATCATATATAGCAACACTCACTCTTACCAAAATGTCCTAACAAGTTGGCCTTTGGGTTGAATGTGTAGTGGCATGCCTCAAATGGCATGTATTCCGTAATTAGGAGAAGATCTTGACCATAAAAGTGAACTTGGGAGCAATTTATTGACCCCAAAAAAGAAGTTGATGAAGAGGATAACATTCGGCAGCGGCACTTTCACCAATTTAGAAGTGGCAAGTCCATTTGATATGATGCTTAATTATCATGTGGTAAGACTATATAGATATCGCCCATTATGAGTTCCATTCCTTGGAGTAGTAGATATTGGGATCGATCAAATTCCCACTAATAGTGGGTTTTCTAATGATGGAAAGGAATGACATTCTTGCCAACAATGGTGATCAATGGAGGCCGTAGTCCTAGGACAACTTGAATGGAGGATTATAAGAAATAACAATTAGGGGAATTTCATTTACCCCTAAACTACTAAGCAATTTTCATCTCCCCCCCTAAACTTTAGAAATTTGTAATGTGAAGTTTTGATCTTTTAGCTCCATTCAATTAACCCCCTCGATCCGTTTGTTAATTCTGAACGGGGGATTTTCTATTATGTTGCATTAAGGGCATAAGTTGTTTTAATTTCCAACTCCAATGATTGAATATGAATGGTAAGGATGTAACTCTAAGCATTAATTGGGTTTTTGCTAAACATAATAGATTTTAATCTTCACCGTCCATTTTCAATAATAGGAGGAGATCATGATCTGTGATTGAATAACAAGATGCTCCTCCAAGTATTAATTATGCTACTTTAATTTTTGGATTTATCTATTAGCTTATTATTTTCTATCTTATAAAAGTGAACCTTTTTTTTTTTAACATGGAAATTTCCACTTGAAAGTGATCGCATTCACATGGGCAGCCTTTTAGATTAATGTGTATGTTGATCATATTTAATGGCAGATCGTGTAATCTTCCTTGTTGGGTCTTGTTGGGTTATGGTCATCAGGTCATGAGCACAACGAGTGGTTTGGACTTCTGCTAGTCAACGCTGTCATGGTTGTATTGCCCTTGGCTGTATATATATATGTGTATGTGAATATATATAAACAGACCACATTTCAATTTCACAGCTTGTATACAACTGTTTTTTAGAGGTACTAGCAACCATCTTGTGACATGTTAATTTTAGGAGAGCAACTTATGTTTCAACTATTTTGCTTCATGTCTGCATATATATATATATATATATATATGCAGACATACATAAATACGTACATCTTGTTTGCATGTACATATGTGTGAATTTATGTGTGGCTATGAATACGTGTTTGTCTTTAACATGCATTTTGGTAGGCTGTACGTAGTACTGTCGGTGCGCATGTGAAGTTTTCCTTCCTAATCCTAAACGTTAATGAGTAGACTGTATGCTTTCTCTGCAGTGAATCCACCATGCATATGTTTTGGCTTCTGGTAATGATTTTCTACAACGGTCACTTTATTAGCACAGCAGGTACCGGTGCTAATTCTACTAGACCCGACGTTGTTAACATTGGCGCTATTTTGTCTTTCAATTCTTCCATTGGTAAAGTTGCAAAAGTTGCCATACAAGCTGCTGTGGACGACGTTAATTCCAGTCCATTGGTTCTAAATGGAACTAAGCAGAAAATTACTATGCAGGATACAAAATTATCCAGCGGATTTCTGGGAATCGTTGAGGGTACGTACATCCTTTGAAACATCTTCTGTTTGTTCAATTTTCTCATTGCCTCCTTTAGACAAGTCATAGAATCTCATACAGATTACACTTTCATTGTTTTTTCACAGCTTTGCGGTTTATGGAGAATGATACCGTGGCCATAATTGGTCCCCAGCACTCAGTTATGGCCCATGTAATTTCACATATTGCAAACGAGCTCCAAGTGCCTCTATTATCCTTTGCTGCAACAGACCCCACCTTGAATTCACTTCAGTTCCCATACTTTGTTAGGACAACGCAAAGTGACCTTTTTCAGATGGCTGCCATAGCAGAAATCGTAGGCTACTATGAATGGCGAGATGTGATAGCAATCTATATTGATGATGATCATGGCAGAAATGGGGTTGCTGCATTAGGTGACAAGCTCGCCGAAAAACGTTGTAAAATATCGTACAAAGCACCTATGAGCCCCAAAGCAGTAGTAGACCGGGATGACATCTCTAGTACACTATTTAAGGTTGCTATGATGGAGTCTCGGGTTATTATCCTCCACATATATTCTACCTGGGGTCAAGAGGTAGTTGATTTGGCACACAAGAATGGGATGATGGGAAATGGATATGTGTGGATAGCTACTGACTGGCTCTCTACTGTACTTGACACGGAACCTTCCTTCCCTCCAACGGCAATGGACAGTATTCAAGGGGTTCTTACGTTGCGTATGTACACTCCAGAGTCAAAACTCAAAAGTAAATTTCTTTCTAGGTGGAGCAACTTGATTGCTACAAAGACAAATGGCAGCATTTTTAAACCAAATACGTATGGTCTATACGCATATGACACTGTTTGGCTTCTTGCTCATGCACTTGACGCATTTTTAAATCAGAGGGCAAACAATATTTCATTCTCTAATGATTCAAGTTTGATTGAGTTTCACGGAGGGAACTTACATTTTGATGCCATGAGCATTTTTAATGGAGGGAATGCTTTGCGTGCCAACATTTTACAGGTTAATATGAGTGGTTTAAGTGGCCCAATGGGTTTCAATTCAGATTGGGACCTCAATGCTCCTGCATATGAAGTAATCAATGTCATTGGTACGGGGGTGAGGACAATCGGTTATTGGTCCAATTCTTCTGGCTTATCATTGGCACCTCCAAGAAAGCTCAACACACAACTAAACAAGTCTTCAAATCAACAACTGTATAGTGTAATATGGCCGGGACAAATCACTCAAAAGCCTCGTGGGTGGGTATTCTCAAGCAACGGAAAGCTAATGCGAGTTGGAGTCCCAAATCGAATCAGTTATCGGGAATTTGTGTCACAGATAGAAGGCTCTGATAATTATATTGGCTATTGTATTGATGTTTTTAATGCTGCAAAGGACCAATTGCCATATCCAGTCCCATACAAGTTTATTCCATTTGGGAATGGACATAGCAATCCAATAACTTCAGATCTTTTGGGTAGAATCACAGTGGGTGTAAGTATGAAATTACAACAATATTTTGCATACTTTGTTATGAAACATGCTTTTTAGTACTTCTAAGTCATTTGTTTTCCTCTTCCATACATGTAGGAACTCGATGCTGTGGTTGGTGACATTACAATTACTACCAACCGAACAAAGATGGTGGATTTCACGCAGCCATATATTGAGTCTGGGCTAGTTGTAGTGGCTCCGGTTTGGAAGTTAAACTCTAATGCTTGGGCCTTTTTGAGACCGTTTACTCCAATGATGTGGTGTGTTACAGGTATATCTTTTCTTGTTGTGGGAGTAGTTGTTTGGATTTTGGAGCGCAGGACGAATGACGATTTTCGAGGCCCTCCTAGAAAACAATTTGTCACCATCCTTTGGTGAGTTCCAAAGAAACATTACACTTCTATAAGAGAGTACGCATGTTAATATTTTGGGTGGTTCATCCCTCATTTTCATTCATGTTCTATACATTGCATATCTTCTTCAATCTTGATCTAATTAATCCCCTAATTCTTAACTTTTGTGCTTCACTTTGCAGGTTTAGCTTTTCAACTTTGTTTTTTTCTTATAGTAAGTAAAATACTCTATAGTCTAGTCTTCACTAGCTATTTCCCACCCATACAAAGCCTTTTAAACGAGCATTACTCTTGAATATTGCAGGAGAAAAGATTGTGAGCACCCTTGGTCGACTAGCGCTTATCATATGGCTTTTTGTAGTTCTAATAGTGAACTCGAGTTACACCGCAAGTCTGACATCAATACTTACAGTGGAACAACTTTCTTCCCCCGTCAAAGGGATTGAAAGTTTGACAACAAGCAACGATCCCATTGGTTACCAGCGTGGTTCATTTGCTGAAAATTATCTAACCAATGAGCTCAATATACATAGAAATAGACTTGTTCCCCTTGACTCGCCAAAAGATTTTGAGAGAGCTTTGAAGGATGGCCCGAGTAAGGGTGGCGTTGCTGCAGTGGTTGACGAACGAGCATATATGGAGCTCTTTCTCTCCACCAGATGTGAATTTGGTATAGTAGGTCAAGAGTTCACCAAAATGGGGTGGGGTTTTGTAAGTATCATTTCAAACTTGTTCCACATTTCTCACCTTATGATGATATATCATAGTCTTAATCTTCCGCAGTATTTTCTGATTGATTAGGCCTTTCCACGGGACTCCCCACTAGCGATTGACATGTCAACCGCCATCCTAAAACTGTCAGAGAATGGGGGTCTACAAAGGCTTCATGACAAATGGCTCACAAGAAGTGCTTGCAGCTCAGAAGGTGCAAAGCAAGACGTAGACTGCCTTCACTTAACCAGTTTTTGGGGCCTCTTTTTACTATGTGGCTTTGTTTGCTTTCTTGCTCTCATTTTCTATTTCATTAAGATGGTCCGCCAGTACACAAGGCACTCCTCTGATGACACCTCGCAATCATCACGCGTGCGGATTGAATCATTCCTTACATTTGTTAAGGAAAATGAAGAGGATGTTATTCAAGTGAAGGAGGGTGGGAAGAGCGGGTCCAAGAAAACGCAAAGGGAGAGGGGCTCAAGTGGAAGAGTTCATGAAGATGAAGCTCAGAAAGAGTTTGAATGTTAGCGTTTCTACTATAAAACTATGAACGAAGCCTAGTTAGTTTCAGAGTTGGGCCTCCGTAAGTGCAATATTAATGGGTCTATTAGGATATGAATATGTATAAATGTTGTTGTCTAGCTTCTATATGGGCCTACCATTTTATGAAATACTATTTGATGTTTTTGTTTTTAAGAATTAAAAAGTAAATGGCCAGGCCACCTATTGCAGTTTATACTCCACGATAATGGCCACCTAGTGGTACTCAACTCAATCCTGCAAGGCCATTAGAAGTTTTATATTAGTGGCTGCCGAAAGTTCATGGAGGTCACCACGGGGCAGCTAGAAGTTTATGATTTTTACAAAATAAACGTACCCTAAATAAAAATAAAAATAATTTTTATTTTAAAAGAAAGGCATGGCCAACCACCATTAATTGGTAAGGGGGCAACTACTCATAGGGGGCGGCTGTTCTTCTTTGTAAGGAACAATTGCCCTTTGGTGAGGTGTGAGGGGTGACCACCCCTTATCTAATTCTCGCCAATTAGTAATGGTCGGTCATCTTTATTTTTCTTTTTAAATAATAAAAAAAAAAGGTTGTACTTGTAATTTAAAGTAATTATGTCACATAGCAGGTACATTTGATAAATGACGTGTAAAAACAAGAGTCATGTGACATTAATTAATTAGTTTGTTGTTACATACAATTAATTAATTGGAAGGTAGTCCCCAAGAGGTAGCTCAATCGGCTGTGAATTATGCCTTATGAAGCGGAGGTCACAAGTTCGAATCTCCCATCCCCCTCCCATTGCGTGGACATGTAAAAAAAAAAATTAATTAATTGAAAGGTAGGTTGACAAAAAGACATGTTTGAGATAAGATGAATACTTTAAGTACCTAATTGTCGAAATTAAAAACTTGACGACTAAACTGAAATTGCACTAAAGCCTAGGGACTAAATTTGATGTTTTTTCCTATAAGTTTTAATTCAAGTGGAAAGAGATCAAATATCTATGCTTAAGGTTCAAAATTTTACCTGTGAAAGAAAAAAGACCCTTACATGTCGGATAGCATATTAGAAAAGTATCATATACATCGGTTTTTAATGGTCCCCATGACAACAATGTTTTTAAATTTATGGCCAAGACTAGACTTGATATGACTTATGAGTTACGACTAATTACATTAATGCTTTCCAATAATCCACTTAGATGGGTTTGTCGAGGTTTGTTGTTAAAAGAGTTATCAAAATTAGTATAATTATGAATATATAGAGATTGGATTATGACCGTTAATTTTTTACGGTCATGATCATAAGATCTAGTGTTCTTATAAGGTAGATCTAATGGCTAGATTTACTTTTTTGTTAGTAAAGTTAACTGTAAGATTAAATTAAATTTAATCTAATAGTTGAAATTAAATGATTGTTACTAAAAACTACAATCTAAAGGTTATAATTAAATAAACGTTAATATATATAAATTTAATCTAACGGCCAAGATTAAGTGCATGTTAAAATCGAATGGGCAGATTCTAATGACGGTTGAATTAGCAATTATTTTATGATTAATTGACACTATATATATATTATATAGTGTCAAGTGCAAACTAGTTAAAAACCCAAAATTCTCTATTCTTCCGTCGCTCTCAAAACCTTATGTAGTTTTAGAATTCGTGTCTCTCTCTCAATCTCTTGATAGAATAGAAACTCTGATGGTGTTTTAGTTTGATTTCGTTTTGTGCAAAAAGCAACCAAACTTTAGAGGTTTTTTTAGCCCAATTGTGGTATGGAGAATTATTTGCAAGCGTATACCAATTCATTAGAATTGATGAAACCAAATAACTTCTTAAAGAAAGTAACTCCGTACGTATCTTAGGAGCATTTGCTTTTATGTTCTAAATTTCTGTACCAATAGTTGCTGCGTGCTATTCCAAAACGTCTTATTCTTTAACAAGAGTTTTCTTCAAATTTGGTGGAGAAATTATTTGTAATTCCGATTTATAAAAATTTTATGATGTTCCTTAAATACGTGAGAAATATATAATTTTTTTAATAATTTCTATTAGAAAAAATATATATATGCTTCTCACCTACAATTAAAAAAAAGAAAAAGAAAAAAAGAACACGTACTTCTCATGTGATAAAAAAAAAACCTTTTTTTAATCCAATTTCAAAGAAAAATTGGTCTGTATTATTTTGACCACAAACAGTACTCCTTTTTGAAGAATTGGCTGACCAGACCACTTGATGTATTATCGTGTGGTCTTCCAACAACAAAAAGCTGGTCAGATTTTTTTATTTTATTTATTTTTTAATTTGAAGGAGACCCGCGAAGATATAATATATCCTCGTGATAAGAAAAATCGTGTCCGAAACACGTGGGGCACAGGCAAAGCCTTTTTCTTTCCTTTGCTGTGCCGCACGTGGGGCATTATTAGCCTTGTTGATGACTAAGTTTTGAGGGGAAAAAAAAAAAAGTATTTGAAGTTTACCTAAAGGAAAATGCTTGGTGCTGCAATTTTTTTTTTAATGATTTTTTCACAAATTTATATGTGATATTTGAATAGTAAATATATAAATTTAAATGGTTAATTAGTGATTGATGTAATAAACAGAAACGGAACTGGGGGTACTGGTAGGAGCCATGGTTCCTCCAAATGACAAGAAAAAAAAAATTAAGGCAAAAAAAAAAAAAAAAAAAAAATTAGGTATTTTTTGCTAATTGGTCCATTCCCAAATTTTTTTTGGCCCTGTGTCCCCCCACAAATCCAAAGCTAGTTCCGTCCCTGGTAATAAATAATTAACTTTTTACCTAAATATTCAGCCAAATTACCCTTTTGAGATACCTGATGAACTAATTGGAACTAATTGGACAAGCCTAATCCACATGGATGACATTGAATGCACATGCATGGATTTGCCTCATATGGCATGTATTCCGTAATTAGGAGATCTTGATCTTAAAATTGAACTTGGGAGCATTCGGCAGCAGCAATTCCACCAAAAGAAACAACAACAAAAAAAAAACAGAAGTGGCAAGTCCATTTGATATAATGGTTCTCAAGTGCTAAGACTATATCCATCGCCCATTATGAGTTCCATTCCTTTGGAGTTGATCCACTAAAAGTGGAATTCCCAATGATGGAAATGAATGACGTTCTTGCCTATAATGCTAATCCATCGAGGCCCTAGTCTAAGGACAACTCGAATGAAGCACTAAGCAAAAGAGTAAGAGCAATATGATAGAAATTACAGTTTTACCTTATAGCTATCTTATAATATTGTTGACGTGACAATTGTAATTAACTATTTGATCGGTCACTGTTAAAAGAAAAATGTTAGAAACTATCCCACAAGTATCTCAATGTCTTGACATGATAGCGCCAATCAATTTCTTGATATGTACTCTAAACGATGGTTGGGACTACCACATCATCATTTTAAACATTACTCAAACAAAAACCAACTAAAGAATAAAAGAGAGAGAGAGAGAGAGAGACAGAGTAATGCAAGCAACTATATTTTAATCTCACAATTATCTCATAATGTTGATGTGATAGCTCCAATTAACCATTTGATCGAGTTGTCACGTCAGTGTTATAAAATAGTTGTAGAATAAAAATGTAATAGATAATATTACTAAAAAAAAAAGGCAAAAACAAGTATAAAAATCAATAAATTTGCTAAAGGTAAGTATCCGAGAGACATGGGCTGACCCAACCCAAGCACAAGTTGCATTAAGGCCTAAGGGCATAACAGGTGATTAAATCACTTCCTAACAATAAATTAACAAAGTATATTGCTTAATTGGCATTACTAGCTTCCTAACATTTACAGTTTCCATTCCTGCATGATTGGTTATATTGCTTGGGACTATATATATATGGCACTCTTCAATTAATTATTATTTTACATCCTCTAAAAATGAAGTTTGTTTTTTACTTGCACTTAAATTATTAGAGCAATCTGATTCACTTGATCTTGACCTTTTAGATTAATGGGTAGATGTTGTTCCCTCGTGTTTCATGGGAGATCATATAATCTTCCTTGTAATTGGGTTTTGTTTGGTTATGGTCACTATCTAAGCCCAACGCGTGCTTTGGATTTATACTAGTCAACGTTATCATGGTTGCATTTCCTTTGGCTTTGGCAATATATATATGCATCTAAACATACAATAACATTTCAATTTCACAGTTTGTATACAACTGGTTTTTAGAGGTACGTACGTACTAGCAACCATATATATATCTTGTGACATATATGTTACTCTTACGAGAGCAACGTATATGTTTCATCTATATATTTTGCTTCATCATGTCCTACATAAATGCACCAGCTTGTATATATGCATGTTTATATGTGTGCATTTCTGTGTGGCTATGAATATGTGTGTGCGTGTCTTTCTTTAACATGCATTTTGGTAGACGCGCTGCAGTGTAGGTATGTGAAGTTTCTTCGCTTATCTTCCAATTTTCTGAGTAGAGTGTTTGGTTTATTTGCAGAGCAATCCAGCATGCATATGTTTTGGCTTCTGGTATTGATTTTCTACAATGGCCACTTTATTTGCACTGCTACTGATGCTAGTTCTACCAGACCCGACGTTGTTAACATTGGCGCTATTTTGGCTTTCAATTCTTCCATTGGGAAAGTTGCAAAAGTTGCCATTGAAGCTGCCTTGGACGATGTGAATTCCGATCCTGAGGTTCTAAATGGAACTAAGCTCAATATTACCATGCAGGATACAAAATTATCCAGCGGATTTCTGGGAATCGTTGAGGGTACGTACATCCTTTCATTTCAATGAGTTTTCTTTTGTCAAGTCATAGATCAAATCTAATACAGATTACACTTTGATTCTTCTTTAACAGCTTTGCGGTTTATGGAGGATGATACGGTGGCCATAATTGGTCCCCAACACTCCGTTATGGCCCATGTAATTTCACATATTGCAAATGAGCTCCAAGTCCCTCTATTATCCTTTGCTGCAACAGACCCCACCTTGAATGCACTTCAATTTCCGTTCTTTGTTAGGACAACCCAAAGCGACCTCTTTCAGATGTCTGCCGTAGCAGAAATCATAGGCTACTACGAATGGCGAGATGTAATAGCAATCTATATTGATGATGACCATGGCAGAAATGGGATTGCTGCTTTAGGTGACAAGCTCGCTGAAAAACGCTGTAAGATCTCGTACAAAGCACCTATGAGCCCTAAAGTAGACCGGAATGACATCTCCGATACACTGTTTAAGGTGGCTATGATGGAGTCTCGAGTTATTATCCTCCACATATATTCTGCGTGGGGTCTAGACGTAGTTGATGTGGCACATAAGAATGGGATGATGGGAAATGGATATGTGTGGATAGCTACTGATTGGCTCTCTACTATACTGGACACAGAACCTTCCCTTCCTCCAGCAGCAATGGATAATATTCAAGGGATTCTTACGTTACGAATGCACACTCCAGATTCACTATCCAAAAGGAAATTTCTTTCTAAATGGAGCAACTTGACTGCTACAAAGGCAAATGGTAGCCTTTTTAGACTAAATACGTATGGTCTATATGCCTACGACACTGTTTGGCTTCTTGCTCGTGCACTTGACACATTTTTAAATCAGAAGGGAAACATTACATTTTCAAATGATTCGAGTTTAACTGAGTTTCAAGGAGGGAACTTGCGTTTTGATTCCATGAGCATCTTTAATGGAGGGAAGGTGTTGCTTAGCAACATTTTACATGTAAATATGAGTGGTTTAAGTGGCCCAATGAGTTTCACTTCAGATGGGGAGCTCAACGGTCCTGCATATGAAGTAATCAATGTCATTGGTACGGGGGTCAGGTCAATTGGTTATTGGTCCAATTCTTCCGGCTTATCATTGGTGCCTCCAGAAAAGTTCAATGCACAAGAAGTAAACAACTCTTCAAATCAACAACTTTACGGTGTAATCTGGCCAGGGCAAACCACTCAAAAGCCTCGTGGGTGGGTATTCTCAAGCAATGGAAAGCCACTTCGAGTTGGAGTCCCAAATCGAATTAGTTATCGTGAATTTGTGTCACATGCAGAAGGCTCTGATAACTATGTCGGATATTGTATTGACGTATTTAATGCTGCAAAGGAACAATTGCCATATGCAGTCCCATATAAGTTTATTCCATTTGGGGATGGACATACCAATCCAGTAACCGTTGATCTTCTGCACAGGATCACCACGGGTGTAAGTATGAATTACAACAATTTTCTATTGACTTTTTTTTCTGAAACATGCATTTTAATTAGTACATCTATGTCGCTGGTTTTCCTCTTTTATGTAGGAATTCGATGCCGTGGTTGGTGACATTACAATTACCACCAGCCGGACAAAGATGGTGGATTTCACACAGCCATATATCGAGTCTGGGCTAGTTGTAGTAGCCCCGGTTTGGAAGTTGAACTCTAGTGCTTGGGCGTTTTTGAGACCATTTACTCCAATGATGTGGTGTGTTACAGGTATATCTTTCATTGTTGTGGGAGTAGTTGTTTGGATTTTGGAGCGCAGGACAAATGACGATTTTCGGGGCCCTCCTAGAAAACAATGTGTCACCATCTTATGGTGAGTTGTTTATTTGTTCTAAACAAACAAATTAATATTCAAAATACTTAAAATTATTTTGTACCTCTGTATGTGATTTTACAACACTTTTTCAAAAAAAAAAACATGATGTAGTTGATCTTTTCCTTCATCCATTATGTCCTTGTTAACAAATGATCATGCTAGGGAAGATCTTGTTCCTCAAATCTGAAAAATTAAGCAAAACATAATGGAATTCCCTAATTGCTAATTTTTGTGCTTCACTTTGCAGGTTTAGCTTTTCAACTTTGTTTTTCTCTTATAGTAAGTAAAAAGTTCTATCTTAGTCTTCACTACTAGCTATTTCCCATATGTACAAAGCCTCCTATATGGGAATTACTCAATTGTCTGTTTCCTGTTTTATGTAGGAGAGAAGATTGTGAGCACCCTTGGTCGCTTAGTTCTTATCATATGGCTTTTTGTAGTTTTAATACTCAATTCGAGTTACACTGCAAGTTTGACATCAATTCTTACAGTCGAACAACTTTCTTCTCCCGTCAAAGGGATTGAAAGTTTGACAACTAGCAACGATCCCATTGGTTTCCCGCGTGGTTCTTTTGCTGAAAACTATCTAACCAATGAGCTCAACATAAATAGAAATAGACTTGTTCCCCTTGGCTCGCCAAATGATTATGAGAGAGCTTTGAAGGACGGCCCAAGTAAGGGTGGTGTTGCTGCAATTGTTGATGAGCGAGCATACATGGAGCTCTTTCTCTCCACCAGATGTGAATTTGGTATTGTCGGTCAAGAGTTCACCAAAATGGGGTGGGGATTTGTAAGTATCATCTCTTCTAAGATGTCATTATCTCTGTCAACAATTGGTTATTTAGCAGTTATTAACTTATAGATAATGATAATAGTGTTAATTCATGTTCCACATTTCTGATTGATTAGGCCTTTCCACGAGACTCGCCACTGGCGATTGACATGTCAACTGCCATACTAAGATTGTCAGAGACTGGGGATCTACAAAAGCTTCATGATAAATGGCTTACAAGAAGTGCTTGCAGTTCAGAAGGTGCGAAGCAAGATGTAGACCGCCTTCAGCTTACAAGTTTCTGGGGCCTCTTTTTACTATGTGGCTCAGCTTGCTTGCTTTCTCTCCTTTTCTATCTCATTAAGATGGTGCGCCAGTACACGAGGCACTCCAGCAACACGTCACAATCTACACGAATTAAATCGTTTCTTACATTTGTTAAAGAAAAGGAAGAGGATGTTATTAAAGTGGAGGAGGAAGGAAAGATGGGGTACCCCATGAGAAGGCTGAGGGAGAAGGTCTCAAATGGAAGAGTGCACGAAGATGAACCTCGAAATGGTACTTGGAATGTTACCGTTGCTACTAACTACGAAGCCTAGTTAGTTATATATTACATGGAGCTCTAGTTAAGTTATAAGTTTCCAAAGTTGGGCCTCCCTAACTGCAATAAGGGGCCTACATTTTTTTTTTTTCCCTGAGCAAGGGGTCTACATGGATATATATGGACATGTATAAATGTTGTTATCTTATTTTTATGACATACTATGCATTGAGATATTAATGTTACTATATATATGTTCAGAAAATGCACATGCATAGTGTATGCAAGAATGTTTTAACAAATGAAGCTTCATTTATTTTTCATGAATTTACGCACTTTTTGCAAACACTTCTTTAATATTCAAAATCTCTCACTTTGGTGTAACGAATTTTCATTTCGTTTCAAATACTTCATATCATTAAATATTGCAGTTAAATTAAACGAAAAAATGAGAAAAATGATTAAGAGTATTTTAATAATTTCACATATTTCCGTTAGGATTTAACAGAAAATCCTAACGAAATAAAGAAAGTGGAAGGAAATCAAAATTCAATACACCAAAGTAAGAGATTTTGAATATTGAAATGATGTTTGTCAAAGACGTGTAAATTTACGGGGATAAGTGAAATTTTCTCTTTTAACAATCTTAATTATAAGGCGAATTGAAGCAGCTTACTATAGATCAGATTGATTAATGTTAAACTATACGATTAAGATATTTAATGTTTTATTAGTAAGAGATGGGAGTGGGCCTGCCGGCTCTCTCCAACCTCGCAAGTCCCTCTCCACCGTTTCGAGAAGTTATGCCATTTCGACCGGATTCTAGTTTTAGAGACCCCGACCGCCCCAAGGAAGCGGTCCGCTGGAACAAACATTGTGGTTGGGTTCTAGGAAACCAAGAAGACATCAAATGTCAAAAAGAATCTCATAAAGGCCGGAAGTTTCACCACTTTATCTCTAGTATTTAAACAGCAATAAAAGCTTAAAGCTTAAAGCTTTGTAGTTTTACTCTTTAAGGCAGGGGGTCCAACATTCATCGGGCTGGTACTCTTTGACTAAACAGTCAAGGGCTCGTTTGTCCTTTTCTTTTAGACTAAATACTTAACTAACTAATAATAGAAGAGAAATAAATTCCCTTTATAAATTGTACGCAATCCCACAAAAAAAGGTAAATTACTGGTGTGGCCTCCATCCGGGACTGTCCAATGACAGACAAATAGGCCTCTTTGCAATTTGGACGATTTGGGCCTCCGGAGATATTTATTCCAATGGATAGGAACAAGAATATTTAAACAAGTAACATTTATTTTATGAAGTATAATTTACGACCGATTAATTTTTCAGAGTCTTTATCCAACTTTGTTGATATGATATTGTTAATCAATTTTTGTTTAAAAAAAGAAAAATAAAATTCAAACATCCATTTGTGGTGCCGTGCAGTCAATAAAGTAAAATAAAAATGAAATAAATTCATGTTTCGTCTGAAAAACAGAGTATATTATGAAAATGGTCAGCAAAATTTTCAGAGAAAGCATCATGGCTTTCAATTTTGTTTTTAAACCACATGGAAATTATGCAACCCTTGTGAAGAGTGTATAGAGGACCACCAAAGCACTTCAAATTCCCTGTCCTCTTCCAGCCTTCCAGGTCATCTAACACTAACTTAAGCAGGAGTGAGCACCAATGGTGTCTCTTTCTCTTGTCTATTATGTTGACCTTCATACCCATGTATCCACGGCACATCTACATTGGTAATAAATAGCCTAAATAATTTATCTTCACCATACGATACATAGCTGCAAGACGGTTGCAAGTTGCCCCATTACCAATCCCACCGTTACACTTGTATGCACTGTATAAGGATATAATTCCACTATTGTTGATTTCTGCCTCATCAGATGTTGATTGGTTCTTGGGTTCTAAATACGGCGTTAACGGTCTATTTCTGGGTTTCACCTGCGAGTCAAGAATGGCCGCTAACTATGCTACTGTGTAAGTTAAATCTTTTTCCCTTTTAAGTTTTACCTGCGGAATCTAAACTTCTCGAGATTTCTCTGATACCCTTTATGTAAAATCAGCACTTTTTGTAATCCCACAATTATGTCCTTCCTATTGCCTTTCAATCTGTTGGAAAGAAGGTTGCTTTTAACCAGTAGATATTCTCCTTAAACGAACCTTTTTCGCACTTTCGTGGTTAGATTTGTTTTGTTGCTTTTCTGTCATATTTGTGGGTTTTAGCTATTGTGCAGAAACACACTTGGTTTTGAGCTCATGTTGGTCACTTTTTTGTTTTTGGTTGTGTCATTTCACATAAATTTTCTTTGTTTATTGTAGATGTTTTAGTTTTGACCTTCAGTCTGCACATTGTTTAATGCTAGAGTCTTTGCTTCATGTTCTTGAGTAATTCGTTCATATGTTGCTACTTTTAGGTGTTTCTTAAATCTAATATCGGATCTTTTGGAATATGTCAGTGTTTGAAACTGGAGTTTCCAGTTAGTGCTCTCTCATTTCTTCTCGATGATATAGTTTTGTGTTGTCTGCAGAGAAAGGTGAGAATTAGGGGTTTGTAATCAGGCAATTTACCATGAATACACTGTTGCTTCTGGTGTTAATGGTTTTCTGCCATGGGATTTCCTCATATGGGGCTGTTACAAATGTTTCTACAAGACCTGATGTTGTAAATATAGGAGCTGTTCTCTCTTACATGTCTATTATTGGCAAAGTTGCGAAAGTCGCACTGGAAACTGCGGTTGAAGATGTGAATTCTGATCCAACTGTTCTGGCTGGAACTAAGATACGACTTATGATGAAGGACTCCAATTACAGCGGATTCCTTGGCATTGTTGAGGGTAAGTTCTTTGTGATATCTCTTTTTTATTTTTTCACTTGTCATCTTCTGACTCTGAAGGTAGGTTACCTAGTGTAATGATTCTGAAAAAACTCTAGTCACATATGTGTTATCACTTTAAAAAAAACTAATCCAAGTTGTAATTGGAGCTTCTTATAATCACTTATAAAACTTGGTCTCACCTAGTAAAGAACCAATGTGGGACTTAGTACGTATGAGCTCTTTTATAGTCCACTGAGTTTATGTTGGCTAATCATTTTTTCAATATTGGACTAAGGTGTTACAATTTCCCCCTCTTAATGGCCTATTTGGGATTGCATTAGAAAACTTAAAAAGTACTTTTAGTGTCGAAAAAAGTTGTATCAAACAAAAGCTGACATGTTTGATAAAAAATTTCAAAAGTACTTTTTTGACTCTTTTACTTTAAAAATGGCTAAAATGCACTTTTGGCAAAAGCTTCAAAATGAAGCTTTTGCTAAAAAGCTTTTTTTTTTACACTTAAAAGCTATATTTCTTAAACACAATCCCAAACATGGTATAAGTCTCTAACATCCTCGTTGGGGTCACATTATGTAGTGATCTAGTACTACATGGCATTATTACGTTGTTCTAATACCATTTGTAACTACCCAAGAAAAACACCGATCACATCTACGCTATTACTCCAAAATGACTAATTAAGTTGCAATTGGAGTTCGTTATAATCACTTATAAATTCCAGTCTCACTAAGTAATAAATCAATATGAGAGTTAGCACCCATGATCTTTTTTTATAATTCACCCGCTCTAAATGAACTAATCTTTTTCTTTTTCTTAACATGGAACTGAGTTGTCACACCTAGAATCACAAGTGGTTTATAACCTCTGTGACTTTAATTTGTCATAACAGCCTTGCAGTTCATGGAGAAAGACACCGTTGCAATTATTGGTCCCCAACTTTCAGTAACAGCTCATGTAATATCTCACATTGCTAATGAGCTCCAAGTTCCTCTATTGTCATATTCAGCAACAGACGCCACCCTGTCTCCACTTCAGTTCCCTTTCTTTGTTAGAACTTCCCATAGTGATCTATTTCAGATGGCTGCAATAGCAGAAATTGTGGACCACTATGGATGGAAAGAGGTAATTGCAATCTATGTTGACGATGACCAAGGCAGAAATGGTATTGCTGCATTAGGAGACAAGCTTGCTGAGAGACGTTGTAAGATCTCATACAAAGCACCTCTGCCCCCTGAGCCCACCCGGGATAACATCACCGATGTACTGGTTAAGGTTGCTTTAACCGAGTCTCGGATTCTTGTTCTTCACACGTATGCCGGTCAGGGTCCAGAGGTTCTAAATGTTGCAAAGTACCTTGGGATGATGGCAACTGGGTATGTGTGGATTGCTACTAACTGGCTCTCTACCATACTAGATACTAATTTTCCAGTTGCTTCAGATGTAATGGATGACTTTGGAGGAGTTATTACATTGCGTATGTACACACCAGATTCAGAAGTCAAGAGAAAATTTGTTTCTAGGTGGAGTAACTTGACTCGTGCAAAGCATACTAATGGCTCTTTTGGACTAAGTACTTATGGTCTATATGCCTATGACACTGTTTGGCTGCTTGCGCATGCAATTGATGCATTTTTTAATCAGGGGGGAATTATCTCATTCTCAAATGATTCGAGATTAACTGACGTACAGGGAGGGGGCTTGAATCTTGATGCTATGAACATCTTTGATGGAGGGAACTTGCTGCTTAAGTGCATTTTGCAGGTCAATATGACTGGTGTAACAGGACCAATCAATTTTACTTCGGATAGGAACTTCATTTATCCAGCATTTGAAGTCATCAATGTCGTTGGCACAGGGTTTAGGAGGATCGGTTATTGGTCTAATTATTCTGGGTTATCACTCGTCCCTCCAGAAATGCTTTACACAAACCCACTTAATCGTTCCAGTGCAAGTCAAAGGCTTGGTGTCGTACTTTGGCCTGGAGAAACAACACAGCGACCTCGTGGATGGGTTTTCCCGAACAACGGAAGACAATTGAAAATTGGAGTCCCAAAAAGGGTTAGCTTTCGTGAAATGGTGTCAGAAGTGGGCAGTGACACGTTCAAAGGGTATTGCATTGATGTATTTACTTCTGCAGTGAACTTGTTGCCATATGCCGTCCCATATAAACTATTTCCATTTGGCGATGGTCGTAATAACCCAAGTGGCACTGACCTTGTGCAGCTGATCACAACGGGTGTAAGTAGTATAAAACAAAATTTTGTTTACAACTTTGTGAAGTTGTGTTGGTTTTCTGACAATCTGGTTTTCTTCTTCCATATAGGTCTATGATGCAGCAATAGGAGACATTGCAATCATCACCAACCGAACGAGAATAGTGGATTTTACACAACCGTATATCGAGTCTGGACTAGTAGTAGTGGCCCCAGTTAGGAAGTCAAATTCTAGTGCTTGGGCATTTTTAAGGCCATTCACTCCAAAGATGTGGGGTATCACAGCTATCTTTTTTCTCATTGTGGGAGCAGTTGTTTGGATTTTGGAGCATAGAATAAATGATGAATTCCGGGGTCCGCCCAAAAAACAAGTTGTCACTATTCTATGGTGAGGGAATATCACATCCTATGACAACTTTTTATTATCCTTTGCTTGGTGCAAATCCATCAAGCTATGTGTAAACATCTCAACAATAGTCTGCTTTGAAGTTATCCTTTCCATTCTTCTTTGTTGAGATAGGATCGTGACAATGCCGATGACTTTTATCTATCTGATTCAGGGAAAGCAGAAAACTCCCACTTATTCTCCTTTGATGTAGAAATCAGAGTTTTCATAGATGTGAGAATTGTAATTTGTTAGGAACTGTCAATGGGTAGAGCTTCTATTTATGATGAAAAAAGTACAAAACACTAGTGTTGTTGAAAATTGCATCAAGACAGAGTCTTGTGTCACTCACATTTGATTTTTCTTCTTTCTATCATATTTCTTAGTCTAATCTGCAGATCACTCACATTTGTGCTTTGATTAATTTTGCAGGTTTAGCTTTTCAACCTTGTTCTTCTCCCATAGTAAGTGAATTGGCTCTAATTTAGTTGTACTTTCTAATAGCAATAGGTAATGGTGGCAGCTTTTGTTTACTCATCAAGTAACGCATTTTTCTGCTTTCCGTAGGGGAAAATACAGTCAGCACTCTTGGTCGGCTAGTGCTAATAATATGGTTATTTGTTGTTCTTATAATCAACTCAAGTTACACTGCAAGTTTGACCTCAATCTTGACAGTGCAGCAGCTTTCTTCTCCCATTAAAGGCATTGAAACTCTGCTTAACAGCAATGATCCCATTGGGTACCAGCAAGGTTCATATGCCCGAAACTATTTAGTAGAGGAACTCGGTGTTCGCGAGTCCAGACTTTTTCCTTATAATTCACCAGAAGATTTTACTAAAGCCTTAAACGACGGCCCCCATAGGGGTGGTGTTGCAGCAATTGTTGATGAGCGTGCATATGTAGACCTTTTCCTCTCAACCCGATGTGAATTCAGCATTGTAGGTCAACAGTTCACCAAAGCCGGGTGGGGATTTGTAAGTTTATACTTCCCTGCACTGCTTGTTTTTAGAATTCATGTCAGGCTCTTGTGGACCTATCATAACATGAAAAATGCTAGCCGTATGTACAATTTATGCACTGATGTGACAATGAAATGTAGCATTGCCGAGTCAGTCCCAAAAAAAAATAAATAAATAAATTGGGGGTGAGAAGGTAGTTGGTCCACCCCACTGAACCTCATCGGTGGTAGTCGTGACCACCTCCAACAAACGAGATTTGGTAGTCACGATCACAACCAGAAGAGGGTTTGTCATATAAAATCTTCTACAGTAGTCCAATATACCTGTTTTTAGTGAAGGAATGGAATTTAATGGCTCTGGAGTCTGGACTAGCATCATCATTTTCTGGTAGTCGTTGTCTTATAACAACTTGGTTTTATTCTTAATGTCTCATGATCAGGCCTTTCCACGGGACTCACCTTTAGCAATAGACATGTCAACTGCCATTTTAAAACTGTCGGAGAATGGAGACCTTCAGAGAATCCATGACAAATGGCTTACGAGAAGTGCATGCACTAAACAAGGCACAAAGTTTGAAGTGGATCGCCTTCAGCTTAAGAGCTTCTGGGGCCTTTTTGCCATATGTGGGGCCGCTTGCTTGCTTGCTCTCATTGTATATTTGTTTCTGATGATGCGCCAGTTCAGCAGGCACTATCCAGAGGAACTTAAGCCTCCTGGTTCAAGCTCAGGGTCTAAACGTCTTCGGACATTTCTTAGCTTTGCTGATGAAAAGGTAGAGGATGTTAAAAGCCGCTCCAAGAGAAGGCAAATGGAGAAGAACTCAAACAGAAGTAGTGTAGCTACTGAAGATGAATCAACCAACAGTTACAAGAGAAGACATTTGGATTTATCATCTTCAAATAAGAGTCTTGATAGTTGCAATGAAGCCTAAATATATCCACCTGGCCTGCTGGACCTACTTTTACACAATAACGTATATATTCTTATAGACTTCCAATTACTTTCCTTCTTGCTATTACCATAGAAGGAAACTATCATATTCCCATCAAACCAGGGGAATACCACCAGGTTCACATCTCTATATATCACCCAAACATATTCTTCAATCAATTTAGAATATCAAACATATTTTTCTCTTTATTTCTACTTCTCTTCTTCTCCTTGCCTTTGATATCTAAGCAAAAAAACTTGGTCAAATTCCTTAGAGGTAGCTCAATCGATTAGGACTGCGCCTAATAAAGTGGAGGTCACTAGTTTAAATCCCTCTCCCCCCTCTTGTGCGGACATGTCAAAAAAAAGAAAAAACTTGGTCAAAAAATTTAGAAAGAACTCATCCATTCCAATTGTAGTGGCTTAATTTATAGGGAATAGGATCCTTGAAATGGAGAAGAACTATTTCACGGTCCAGATTTTGTTTCATTGGATCTAATGGTGTCTATATCAATACGTTATTTTAAATGACCTTTTTTAAATGAATAATTTTAGATGAAAAAATGTATATCTTCCTCCAACGTATTGATCATGACACTGTATGTATCCCTTCTCCACAAAAACTAAACCCATGTTTAGGAAAGTGATAAGATCAAGAAGAGTCCATAGTTTCCACAAACTGCTGAAGAACGAATGCTAGCATATAATTTCTGTCAAATAAATAGCATAGATGAGAGAGCAGTCACGATAATGGGAAAGAGGACCTAAAGGGCCATTTTGTTCTCTTGGTTTTAAACTGTTCGAATTTGATTAGAAAGAAGTTGCGAGATCCATCTTCTCTCTTAAATTATCAACAAGAAGGATACTCGTCTAGAACTAACTATGCTTCATAGCCAATGTAACATCAATATTAGAAATTTATAGATTCATGTTCTTGGACTCTTTCATTTGATGTCCTCTTCCTTCATTTTCTCTTAGCTTCGCTTTCTTCTGGCTCTTCCATTTTATGAACATGGTTTTCCTTTTCTGTAACAAATGAGAGAAATGATTGCGAGCCCCAGCCAGAATGTCTCATGTACTAGTGAACCATCTTAACAAGATACAAAAGTAGAGCAAGCACACAAGCTGAGCCACACAATAAAAAGAGCCCCCAGAAACTTGTAAGTGGAAGGCAATCTATGTCTTGCTTTGCTCATTCTAGGTTGCAAGCTTTTCTTGCAAACCATTTGTCATGAATCTTTTGTAATTAGATGGCAAAAACTCAATAGAGAGAAAACTTCAATTTTCTTCAGTCGAAACACCAAGATGGCAACAAAGCAACATATCCTCTCGGTAGCGGGGGTGAAGTCAACAAATCAGTTTGAAAGATATCTTGGTTTGCCTGCTCTAATTGGAAGCTCAAAGGTGGGCGCTATGTGCGTACAATTTTTGGACGGATCAAAAATACCATGATTTAAAAAATCAAGTACAGATTTGCATACCTCCTTCTTAATGGTGTCCCAAGATCGTTGGTAGAAGCAAGCTGAAAAACCATCAGGGCCCGACGATTTGAGAGGGTGCATTTGCCCTAAAGCCATTACTACCTCTTCAGCAACGAAAGGCTTTAGAAGCTTAGCATTCATTGCTTCTGTCACACACGGCTCCAAAAGAAAAAGGTTCCTATTTTCTTTTTCTTGTTCTACTAGCTTTGTATCCGTTTGGCAATTGATGTGTATTATTTAAATTTAGGGTTTAATTATTTCCATTGTAGTTTAAATTGAGTTGAAGAATTCTGATTTGGGATTTAAATTTAGGGTTTAATTTTGGGATTTCCACTGTAATTTAAATTGAGTTGAAGAAAGAAGCAGTTGGTCGTCACAAGCTTTATAAGGTATATTTTTCTCTTTCAATTGGTATTCTTTGCTTTGAAATCTATTGGTGTATATTCGACTTATATTTCTTTTTTTTCGATTAATCTATTTTTTGGTTTACTTTTTCCCTATTTTTGATTATTTGGAAAAACTTAAACTTTACTTATTATTTTTTATCTCTTGCTCTACACCATTCCTTTGTCTTCCAGTATTTGCTTTGAAGGTGTGATATGTAATTTTGTTGAAAACTTTCTGTGTTGTAGACTTGTAGTAGCTGTTTGTGGACATACTACCTCCAGTGCATTGATCCGCCTCCTAAGGTATGTTTAGTAAATCTTTATTTTTTTACGGTGCTAGCACATTGTGTACTATATTATTTTATTTTATTTTTTCATACATGCCACCATACTTCTTTCTTCTTTGTGTTTTTAATTACGTTAGGCCTTTTCCAATGTATATTTATTGATTTTCATTAAATGTTTGGAATTTCAATGTTAGACCGATCGAGCATGTTTATTTTCATTAAATTACATTTATTACTATCGAACACCCGGAATTGAGCACGTGCCTCCCCACTAGTTGTATGTAAACCCAAAACATCCCCTTCAAAAAGAAAATAAATAAATAAAAATAAACCCAAAACATCTCTGTCTGAGAGAGCCTCAAAGCCAAAGCCCTACACCTGAGAGAGGCCCACAACATCTCCTCCCTGTGAACTACCTCTCCTTCCAATCGTACTCTAGAGCAATTTTTTTGATTATTAATTGGTTTGGTTTGGCTTAGGGTCGTCGTTAATCAACTGATCAGATAATCCAAGAAGAAGGAGATGGAGATTGGGTACGATGCCGGAAGATTGGCTGAGAAATTCTCAGGCCAGGCCGCCAGCGCTGGCACCGGCACCACCACCACCACCACCACCACCACCAACAACAACGATAGCTTGTTTCAGGTGATGAAAGCCGTGGAAACAATAGAGGCCACCATCAAGCAACAGGTTGAAGAGAATACTCGCTTGAGGAACGAGCTTCACCAAAAAATTCTTGAACTCGACAGACTTGTATGTAATTTTACCATTTTTCTTTTCTTTTTCTGCAAATTTTTCCGAGTAACATAATCAGCTATTGTCTAGTATTCCTAACATCAAGCAACAGGTTGAAGAGAATACTCGCTTGAGGAACGAGCTTCACCAAAAAATTCTTGAACTCGACAGACTTGTATGTAATTTTACAATTTTTCTTTTCTTTTTCTTCAAATTTTTCGGAGTAACATAATCAGCTATTGTCTAGTATTCCTAACATCACCTTCATTAAGAAATCAACTTGGAAAGACACATAACATGATAAAGGTGTAAAGAATTGGTAGAGGTAACACTTGGTTCCCCAGCTTCTTCTTCAAACACGATACCCCAGCGAGCATATTGTTTGAATCATTATTTTGTGGTTGTGTGATATTTGGCGAATGCGGGCTTTTTGGCAGAAAGCAGATGAGTCAGTGGCTCAAAGGCCTCATTCTGTTGAACATGAAGAAGATATTATGCAATTACGGAAGCATCTTGCAGATTATTCTGTCAAGGTAAAATGGCAAGCGCTTCTCACATTGTTTGGATGAATATTTCTTGTCTCTTTTTTTTTTTTTCCTGGATTAGATGAATACATCTTTATTTTTAATTTTTTCACTTATATGTTAATTGAAGTGACTAATTTAAATGCAATGATAGGAGGCGCACATACGCAACGAAAAATATATCCTGGAAAAGCAAATTGCATATATGCGCCTGGTAGGCAATATATTGTTTACAATCCTTTACAATTCCAATCTCTTATTTCTGTTTGGGGCTTAATGTAAAGACCTTTTTCGTTGTTTTGCCACTAGGCCTTTGGTCAGCAGCAACAAGACCTTGTGGACGCTGCATCAAAAGCTCTCTCATACAGACAAGACGTAATTGAGGAAAACTACGCGCTGCAGGTAGTTTTATGTTTTTCTTTTTTCTTCATCTAAATCCCTGGTGTATATTGATTCTGAAATTTGCATATCATTGGTTATATTGAAATTAAACCTTAAGCTATTTTTCTTAATTGTGCCTATTTGAACTAATGCCTTGTGTTATGGTTATATCAAAACATAGTTAAGTTGTTAGTCATATTTCCTTCCAGATTTTCATAATTTAAACTTAGTGTTATGGTTCTTCTTCTATATCTGTCAGGATGCACAGCAAGAAAGATCAACATTTGTTACATATTTGCTGCCTCTTCTAGCAGAGTACTCACTGCAACCACCAGTTCCTGATGCGCAGTCCATTGTTAGCAATGTCAAGGTCAGGCATAAATAACTCTGTTTTACCATATCTGAAGTATACGCTGCTGCTGTCCTATTCTTAATTCCTTGAAGTAGACCATAAAATATAAGTATCAAGCATCTGTAAGCTCTGGATAACTTGTAATCTGCAATAAAAGATCAGTATTTGGCATTCTACTACAGATAAGCAAATGGAAGGTTTTGGATGTTCATGTGTACCATTTATAAGCTATTGTGTTGGCTAGATAATGAAAATGATGTAACATAGTTGGGCTTTGATACCATCTTGTGGCGTAGTGGAAAGTTGAATATGCACACACTAAACTTCACAACTCTTCTATAAATCCTAGAAAATTCTAAGAATTATAGGGATTAGGGGAAAAAATCTATCAAGATTGTTTCTTATTTATATGAAGAATAACATCAATTGGGCCACCAAGCCATCCTTTTTGTGCTTAAATAGAAGTGAAGGATGTAGCGCTGAAAGAAAAATTACAAAACTAGCCTCAAGTAAAATAATGGCAAACTTGTTCGAGCGAATGCCGTGCGAGTGTTGAGTGAAATTTGTCCCGCAATTAGTCACAATCTTGCTCGAGCCAACATCGAGCGAGATTGCGCAATCTCGCTCGAGTGAGAGAGTCAAGCAAATGTGCATCAAATTTCCAGACTTCTATTGACAATCCGGTTTGACCTTGTAAACATTGAAGTTGGAAAAAAATTTCACGATATACAAAATTGTAACCCTTTGAATTAGTTTTTCAACGCCCACAAGCTTGCCTTAATCTGATCTCATAAGCAAAATATATGGCAGTTTTATTCCAATTAGTATGCCTGGTTTCATGATTATCAATTTGCTAGCCTGCATGAAGCCACATGTAATATGGATTGCATCATTCTCCCTGGGTCGGAGAGAAATTCGCCCTCAAATTCAAACCGTCTTTGCATCGATCTTTCAGATGTTTAATCAATCCTTTCCATCTTGTCCTTCTCAATAGCAAAAGATGAACCACCATGCCACTCATTAGCCTCCTTCCACTCATAATAAACATGGAGGAGCAAACTCGAATGCACAATCTATGTGGCTATGATTAATACCATAAGAGAAACAACTTGCAGTTAACCATAACATGACTTTGAATAGTAGATCTGAAATTCTTCGCACCTACCACTTTGAGATAAATTAATTTTCACATGCCCTTAATTTAATTTCACCAACTCTCTCTCCATAAAAACTTCCCAATAGGGATCAATTATTTCTCAACCATAGAGAATCAATTTTTCCTCTAACATGCTCAAGCCAACATCAAGATTTTGGTTAGGAAAAGTTGATAGAAAATTTTCAACCCCAAGAAAATCGACATAATTATTTTTTCAAGACCCCACTAAGGTACCTCACTATTTGGACTTTCATCAAAGACATGGCGGGCATCATTCTCTTGAAGAACAATTTTTATGGTATCAATCGGAACACTCCTCCACTAGATCCTCTTCGTTAGGATAGATGTCATAAATCAGTGTGGAGCCCCAATCTACTAAAGCATCTCCCAATCTACATGCCTACCTCTCCTGGGAGCTGTCAACCTTACTTCTCATTGAGAGATTCAATGATTTTTTAGAGGATATTCTGTCTAGTTGTTACACATGTATTAGATGGTCAAGAAGGCTTTATCAATTGAAGTTGGCTTTATTTTGAAAAGTGTCTCTAAAGTTTGCCTTGTATTCAATATTTTGCATTCATGATGTTTAATCCCCGGGACTTCTGCTTTGTTGCAGGTCCTGTTCAAACATTTGCAGGAGAAACTCCTTACTGAGGTATGTTCTCAAGATTTGAGATTCTTCTTGGCTAATATGCAGATTTGAGTTTTATATTAACTTGTTGCATCTGGCCTAGATTTTGTGAAGGTAGTACAGGACTGGGAGCTTGAGTTTGTGTTAACTTTCAAAGTTTTGTTATTTTTTGTTAGTGTTATGATTTGAGTGTTGGCGAAATAGGATGGATTTTGTCGAGGAATAGTAAGTTTGAAGTTAGATCTCACTACTGGCCCTTAAGGTGATGCTTAGATATTAGTTTATCTTGTAGAGGTATTTGGCAAGCTAAAGTTCTGGCAAGGGTGGCTCTTATTTTTTTTTTGGGTTTGGAAAACAGCTCAGATAGTAATTCAATCAGTGAACAATCTTAGAGAACCTAAGAAAATTATGGTTAATTGGTGTTGTGTGTCTAAAGTAAGGAGATGTGGACCATCTTCATCTTAGTTGTGCCATTGTTCGAGAAGTGTGGTCATTTTCGTTCTCTTTGTTTGGATTAAGTGGGTGATGCCCAGGTTGGTTATTGAATTGTTCACTTGCTGGATCGGTTCCTTTAATAGAAACCAGAATAAATTGATATTAACTGCTGTACCCTTATCTACTTCTTGTAAATCGGTCCAAGGTTTGCATGCCGATGGAGGTGGGGGGATTGGGGGTAAGGAATTTGATTCAGTTCTATCGAGCTTTGTTAGGTAAATGGTTGTGGAGGTTTGCCAATAATGGAGATGCTTGGTGGAGGTTAAATAGGATATGATGAGGGGTGGCTGGTGCTCTAAGGAAGTAGGGGGACCCTATGGGGTAGGAGTGTGGAAATGTATTCAGAAGGGGTGGGATAATTTTCGCGATTTTCCGAGTTACTGTATCCCCAACAGATTAAAGCATGGTGGTGTGGATAAAATTTGTTGGATCCCTTCGAAGAGGAAGAATTTTGAAGTCATACTATCAAGTAATGGTTAATCCGGCACCGATTGTTGGTCCTTGGAAGAGTAAAGCTCTTCTGAGAGTGGCTTTTTTGGTGTGGACGGCGGTGTTGGGGAAAATATTAACATTAGACAATTTACATAAGAAGAATATTATAGTGACAGAGTGGCGTTGTATGTGTAAGCACAGTGAAGAATCAATTGATCATTTATTATTGCATTGTGAGGTTGCTATTGAGGTATGAAACATGGTTCTTCAGCTGTTTGGTGTTACGTGAGTGATGCCAGGTAGGATGAAGGAATGTTTGGGAAGTTGGAGGGGACAAAGGGGTAATCATACAATTCTGCAAATTTGGAGAATGGTTCCTTTGTGTGTAATGTGGTGTCTATCAAGAGAAAGGAATGCACAGAGTTTTGAGGATTGTGAACTTAGTCTCATCGAGTTGAAGAAAATGGTGCTCCAAACACTTTACTTGTGGAGAGTAATGTGGCATTCGTCGCAAGCTTCAACGCTTGCTGAATTTTTAGATTTATGTGCTTTATTCTCAGCTTAAAAGTTATTGTATACTTGGGTTATATTGTATACTACCTGTGTACATGGGTTGCGCCCCTTTGCGCTTATATGTGAATTGATATTACCTATCAAAAAAAAAATATTGTGGTATTTGCCCATGAAAAAAAATGTGAGGATTTGAAGACACAGGAATTTCAGTGGATACGTGACAGTGTTTTTAGGTCGCACATTAATTGGGTGACAACATTGATGGCTTCTCTTATTCTTCTTATATGGAATTTTTGGATATTTTTACTTATATACTTTTCTTTTTTGGGGCCATTCTATGATTAGATTTGTTCCCTTGTTCGATTATCTTCCTATGTACATGGGTTGCGCCCCTTTTGCGCTTTTGTATAAATTGATATTTCCTACAAAATAAAATATATTGTTTGCTTTTATACTATTTTTTGGGTCGTCCATTAATAGAGTTTTAAAGATGTTCTATTTTTATTTTGCAATTATGTTATATATTTAGTATGTACTAGGGTTGCATCGTTTTATTAATTTTTTTTTCTATAAAACTCTATTACTTGTCAAAAAAGACAGTTTGCAGTCTCCTAGAGTATTACTTATTTTTTCCTTTGCAAAAATTGGTTTCTTTTGATGGTCTACTAGAGCATTACTTATTTAATCCTTTGCAAAAAGTGGTTTCTTTTGATAATGTTCATTCTTTTGTCACAGTCAAAGCTAAAGGAGTCGCAATATCGCTCAGACATGAACCACTCAAATTTTGCTCCACAGTCACCGGTCCCTCAGCCACCATATTCCCAACCAGTTTCGTCTTCTGATGCTCAGACAGCCACAGATTGGGAGCTATCAAGTCGCCATCAGATTGGTTTGGGTGGTGTTGCAGCAAGGAATCTGGAACCCGATGACTTGGTGAGGTATCCACCTCTTACAAGCAGGTGAGCTTCGTCAAAATGGAAACTGTGAACTGAATTTACAAATTACAACCATCTGCATTTGTTGGTGGGTTCTGTTGTCATTGAATTCTTATGTTGAATGGTCATGTATGCATGAATTGTTGTCAGAAATGCTTGTTCATGCGAGCTTTATGGACCTTCTGTACTGGTATCTACACACCTACATATTTTTATTGATTCATTGACAATATTATTCATTTTGGCAACCACCCCGGGGGGGGGTGGGTTTGACTCCACTAATATACATCCTCTGTTAAAACCTTTTTTTCTCAGCTATGAAGATGTCCCCAATCCAACTTTTCATTTCTAATTTACTGATACTATTATGATCTAATTGGAAACACAAAAATAAAAATAACAAAACAAAACATAATCCCCATAAAATATATAATGATTTACATTTTAAGAAGAGGGTTGGGATTCTAAGGTTTATGATTGTTGTTGCATGTTTATAAGATATCAGCTTATAACAAAGGACGGTTTCCTTGTGCTTAATGTGGCGTATTTGGAGAAAATGCATTGCTCGAAATTTCAACTATTTTCATTCATCTTTCATAATTTAGTAGCTAAATAAAACGACTCATAAGTGGTTGGCTTAGTTGAATTTAGCTTATTTTTTCTTCAAACATTAATACTTTCACATATGAAATTTAAATTTCGTGTTTTTTTTAACTATATTTTTTCGGCAACCATAGGTTTATGTTTGTTAAGATTTGTTTCTTTTCTTCTCTTGTAGTTCTACAAATGACGGAAAAAGTGATTGTGCCGTGGAAAATTTCTTTACAAAGTGTTCTGAACTGAAGGTTAGATCTAACCATTTTTCCAGTACATTTGTTTCATGTTAACTTGGTTTTTACATTGCAACTAAAACATTATTTTTGTCGGTGCAGAGTTCATTTGTTGAATCCTTTGGTCTAGAATATATCAAGTTTCTACGCACAGCTAGCAAGTAAGTTTTTATGTTTTATGCAAATTATTTACCACCATGAAGTGACACCTCAATGACACTTACACCTAAATTATCATTTGATATTTGACCCCCTCTGACTACTATTTAGATGCAAAGAGCCCTCTCTACTAGTTGATGGCATTAAATCAAATGGAAATACAAGCATATAACATGCACATACATATTTATATTTTAACGTGAAATGAGGAAACTGTTATTAGTTTAGTCAATAAATTTACTTAAACACCCTCTATGTTAAAATTTTTTTTAAAAAAGGGATGGTTAGCCACCCCTTGGTGGCGGCAGAGCATCCGTCACCACCCAAAACACTTTTGGGGTGGTTTAATTACCCAAAACACCTTTGGGGTGGTTCAGCCACCTCCAAAACAACAGGTAGGGGTGGTGGCTAGACCATCCCATTTGATTTGGCCACCCTCAAAACTGCTTAGGGGTGGCCAGATCACCCTAAAAACGACTTCCAAGTTTTCTTGGTCACCCTTGGCTTATAAGGGCAAGGGCTAGCCATCACTGAGCTTAGGGGTGGCTCAGCCAACCCAGGTGTTTCAAAGGTGGTTGAGCTACCCCTTGGGGGAGGGGGGGTGGCCAACCCTAAACTGATTAGGGTAGCCGAACTAGGTGGCTCGGTCAAACATTCCTTTTTTTTTTTTTTATCTTAAGAAAAAAGGAAGTTTTTTGGCATATTTTTATTTGAAAGGCTTTTTGGCATTTCATTGAAAAGAAAAATGAGCAAACACCCTCAACTCACCGATGAGCAAACGCCCTCAACTCAACTAATTAAACGAGGTCAAGGTCAAGGTCACAAATAATAGTTTGCAGAGATAAGTGCGAATGAGGTGTAGTTAATGGGGATAAGTTTATTTTCACATCCTTTTTCTTTATAACGGGATGTGAAGTTCTTTTGTCATCATGCATAATGTTTAAATTTTTTCATGAAGGAAATTCCTCATGAGGCCATTTTTGGTCCATAACATTTGATTTCATGTCCTGTAACATAAATGGGGATGCTGGATAATCTTTATAAAAATCTTAGTTAGAAGAGTTATTAGGGTTTGTGAGTCATTAGAGTTTTTGGGTATTTTGGTCATTGTGATATTTCTCCAAACCTATATAATAAAATGTGGTAGACTACGTAACAAGAGCAACACATTAACATACCTACACCTTTTCATTCTAAACCGTTCATGCAAACTATAGTAGTCTCGTTCTAGGAAAAATGTTGAAATAACACTGCAGCAAATAACTTGACAAAAATATTAGAATAATGCTACATTTACTCCCACTTCTTTACACAATTTTTTTTACACCCACCCATATGTGCCTTTTAAAACCACCATTGAATATGAGATGGATCTTTATTAGATTTTGATCAAATGGTGAATTTAAAAGCCACCTATGCGTGCGAAAAAATTGTGTAAAGAAACATTATAAACATTAAAACTATCATAGATTCTTAAAGAAGTGAGTTGCTTAGAAAAAAAAAAAATTGTGTATTTGGATGTCATCTTAAGCAACCATAAGCAAAAATAGATTCAATTATTTGCTAACTATCTGTTTGTAGTAAACCTTTACAGTTGCATATATTGGTCTGTTGATATGAGATGTACTCAAATTCTATTTTTGTTTGCAAATTTTGCTACTTAACATGCTAAATTGACAACCTTTGTATTTTGTTTGTTTGTTTTATTTATTTATTTATTTATTTTTAATTATTTTCCATTCTCTTATGAACAGAAAAAATTTAAGAAAAATAAAGGTAACAACACTTCATGTTTTTAAATGTTTGTATGGCTACTTTGTATCTTATCCGAACTTGATAGACATTTTTTTTAATATAGGGAATTGGTGCGGCCCATGCTGGCAATATTCTTAAATGCCGTCAATCGGAAGTTTTCAAGGAAATCAAGAGTGTAAGTAGCTTGAAGAAAGATTTTTAATTGAAAAATGAATTAGTTGCTTTTTATAACCGAAACAATTTTTGTTTCACAGCTTAAAGATTTGAAGAAGGGGCTTAAACTTACCGATAAGCAGGTAGTTTTGTACTTTTTTTTTTTTTTTTTTTGGGATAAATTCTTTAATTTTTATTCTGGAGATAATATAACATATTGGCAACTTGCAATTAACTGTGGGTCTTTAATTATTGTACAGGTACACGTTATGGTGAGAAGTGCGATTGGGAACCTTTTCTAGCTGCTTGCTGCAGTTGTTTCCCCAACGCTTGTGGATTTTTTAGATTTTTGTGCGTTATTTTCAAATTAAAAGCCTGTATATGTGGGCTCTTTTTGTATACTTCATGTGCATCAAGATGCTAGAGTGGCATTTAATCAAAAAAAGAAATTAGTGAAAAGAAAATAGGAATGTGAATTCAGCTATATCACCAAAATGAAGAAAGGGGAAGGTATTATGTTTTGATGTTTCCCTCGGTTATCCGTATGTGGAAACCTTTGAAGAAAGTTGGTATGACGTGGAAGTGCTTTGTAACTAAGAATACCTGCTTGAATGCAAATTTTAGCAAACCGAAGAAATACTTGGTTCTTCAGGGCTAATGTACTGACCCTCACTAAAAGAAACTATTTAAAAGAACATACCCTTGAACCTCTCTTTTCTTCCCTCATTACAGCCCTAAACCATACCCCTTCTCTCAGATACTTTGAAACCCATAAAACATGAAGTTTTTCCAACCTCTAGCCATTAGATAATGCTTCAAATCTAACCTATAACCCAACGGTCAGTGCCAGTTAATCAACCAATCAATATTCCTCAAGTACTTTGCAACACTTGTCTTTAAACTTAATCGTTCACACCTAATTCAATCTGCAAGTCACATGGTTCTCTATATTTATTCTTACTAATTGGATGCCCTCATTTGAGTTTGTATGCGATTAATTTCACATTCTTACTATCTAGAACTTTCATATAATTGTTTTCATATTTTGTATTTTTGGACTGTGTTAAAGTTTGTATATACCGTTTAGACACAAAAGATGGAGGCTATTATATTATTTAACTTATGTTAACTTAAGACAAGCATCCTATTATACAGGATTATGGAAATAACATAAAGACTAAACTACCCTTAAACCCTTACTCTTCTAACCGACTCTAGCACATTTGTCTCCATTGTCGATTAGTTATGATGTTTTCCTTACTTGCTTTTCCTTTTTCAGTTAGGTGATCCTTTTATATATTTTCTGTATACTTTGGGGTGAAAAAAAAAAAAAAAACCCTTCATATGAATAAATGACTATTCCACCTCCACAAACCAATCAAGAAAGCCTTTCGTATGTAATAGGCGTTTCTAAGAATGAGATATACTTTTCACTCTAAAATTGTGTTCTTTAACCACACCCTTATGTCTTCTCGTGCGTTAAAACATCATAAATTAATCTCTTCATCACTCAAATCTTTAGGATTAAATCCTTTGCAAACCGTTGAGGGCCACAATCATGACCAAAGGTGCTTATATTAGGAACACCTAGAGCTAGAAATATTTTACTAGTAAACCCATTAGGCTGCTTGAAATACCAATGATGCGTTGAAGCAATAAGTTCCAAATCCTTCTCCCTCTTTCTTTTCCTTACTCTCCTCACCTATGAACCAATTGATGAAATCAGTGGGGTACAAGACCAACTACAACAGAATCACCACAATGCTGAATGCCTGAATCAAAGTCATATTATTTTCCTTCACATAATTTGTTATTCAGAGATTTCTTGAACTAGTTTTTGCAGCTTAAATTTCTGTAAGACCTCAAAAGAAAAACCCAATTAACAATTTACTTATACAAAAAGCCAATTAACAATTCATTAAAAATATAGAACTCATTTCACTAAGAAAAAGACACAATAAAGCCCAAAACATTTAGCGATTAATAAGCATAAGGATTTTCATATCTCATTAACTAAAAATGATAGTGAATAATCCATATTCTAATCCAACTTAAACCAAAGAATACTAAAAATATATATTAATTCACTAAATTTTTTTAAATAAATAATGTATATTTATTCAAAGCTCAAAAGGACGCATGCAACTATGGGATCATCACCTATTATTAAACTTTCAATTTCTTTGACAGAGCAAGAAAGCTTTTTGACCATGAGGATTGAGGTCAGACTTGTAGTATAACTCGAATTGAGTATTAGAACTACAAAAAGGCATATTAGAAGCACAAAGCGACCAAGAGCACCGTCAACTTTTTCTCCTACAAAAAAAAAAAAAAGGAAATTAAAGAACTGCATATAAGACCTTTTGTGCCTCCATGTGAGGAATAGCCAATGAACACTAATTAAGCTAGTGCATTTTACTTACTGTGAGCAGTAAACCAAGTTTAAAAGCTAAACCTACAAAGTGAAGCACAAAATTGACAATTAGGCCAGGATTGAGATCAAGATTTAAGAATCTACATAATATAAAGTTAGCACCTCTGTTAACTTTCTTAGCTCTCCACAAAGAGAAGGTAGTTAAGATGTTAGTTAAATCACTATTTATCCCAAAAATTTAAACAGATTCAAAATGATAAATTTAATCATTTAATTAATATTTTAACTTAAAATGTCCTAAGAAAGTGTAGTATTTGTTAAGGGCTCACCAAAAGATAGTGGCAAACTGTTTTCTAGGAATGCCTTGAAAATCATCATTTGTCCAATGCTCCAAAATCCAAATAACTACTCTCACCGTGATAAAAAATAAACATGTGACAAAACACATCATTGGGGTAAATGGTCTCAAAAAGGGTCAAGCACTAAATTTGAGTTTTTGAATTGGGGCGACTACGACGAGCCCCGACTAGATATATGGTTGTGTAAAATTCACCATCTTTGTCCAGTTGGTGGTAATTGTAATGTCACCAACCACAACATCAAATTCTGTATGGAAGTGGAAATCCATCGAATTAGGAATATAAAGTATATTATGTAAATATTTAAGTTGGTAAAAACGCATTATCAAAAAAACGCTAAACACAGGACAAAAACAGTTATTACTTTTATCTTGCATCATAACATTTTTTTTTCAACCAAAAACTGAAAACACGCCCAAATCACATTAACTTACGTTTGTTGTGATCTTCTGCAGAAGATCATTGTATATGGGAACTCTATGTCCATCTCCGAATGGAATGAGCTTATACGGAATTGCATATGGTAGTAATGTCACTGCAGCACTAATTAATTCACGGTAGCAGTGGGTCACCAGTTTTTTTTTTTTTTTAAAAAAAAACAAAATTTATTTTTTTAGGGTATTTTTGTCCTTTAAAATACATTCCAGAATTTTAGATGAGAGTTAGACATTACTTCAATCAATAGTGATAAATGCAGATTCTATCTTCTCTCGTACAAGGCCAGAAGAAGTGAAACGGATTGAATCTGGTTTCAATGTCTACCATTATGGGCGATGACACTCCAGAGCTCGGGATCATCCTCCCTCCTAGGACGTTGACCTCCGTCGGGACGTTGAACTCTGGTGTGACGTTGAACTAGAGGTGGAACTTCAGCGCGATGTTGAACTATGAGGAGAGGTTGAACTCCAGCTCGACGTTGATCTTGTGCGTGACCTTGATCTTGGGCATGACGTTGATTTCGGGCGTGACGTTGATCTTGTGTGTGACGTTGATCTCCGGCGTGACGTTGATCTTGGGCGTGACGTTGATCTCCGGCATGACGTTGATCTTGGGCGTGACGTTGATCTCTGGCATGACGTTGATTTCGGGCGTGACGTTGATCTTGTGTGTGACGTTGATCTCCGGCGTGACGTTGATCTTGGGCGTGACGTTGATCTCCGGCGTGACGATGATCTCGGGCATGACGTTGATCTCCGGTGTGACGTTGATCTCGGGCTTGATGTTGATCGCAGGCTTGACGTTGATCGCGGGCGCGACGTTGAACTCCGGCGGGACGTTGATCAGGAGGTGGAGCTTCACTGTAAAATGGAGGATAAGCGCAGAGGAGAAGGCAAAATATGATGAGGAAAATAATGAAGAATGCTAGAAGAACCGGAATTCCCATGCTACTTCCGGGTTGGGAGTAAGTGGGTGCTCTTATGCGAGCTGCCAGTTGAGTAAGCAAATCAAGTAAATCCATATACACATTAATTCGTTCGGCGATGCGACGCACGAGACTGACGATCACTGCATCAAAACTCCCAATGGGAGAAGTTATGAAAGCCAATATGCATAACATAATAGCAATAATGGAACGTAGCTCTGGCATCTTTGGAAATTTAAGCAGAGGAGGGGGATGGGGAAAAGATCTACAGTACTCTGCAAGAGTTTTAGAGATGGCTAGCTGCAAATTATGCAACAGGCGGCTAGCTTGGGGAGATGCTAATTAAGGAACAAAATTGGAAGAGCCAAGTTTGGTTGATCATGTCGTAGCTAGTTGTGCTCAAAGTAGACTTTTTTCTTTAATCACACATTTGATAATTTGAAGATTTAAATTGATTTATAATTGGGTTAGGTAAGGTTGGGCTTAGACTTGGTCCTCAATTTTCCTAAATCTTTATGATCTACTCTCTTTCACCATACCCCATACTATATTGTTTGAGCGACAAGCCGACAACTTGCACCCAAGGGCAGAGGAAAAGGGGTTGAGAGGGGTCAAATGCCCCTCCTCAGCATCCCCCCCCCCCNNNNCCCCCCCCCCCCCCCCCCCCCCCCAAATAATAAATTTACAGTAGAATTTTTTCCTTTGCTCCTAGTTGCTTACCCTCAGATTTACTGGAAAAGATTTCTAGGAGGACTGGCATTTAGTAATGAGTGCAGCTGCTGTTCGGTCAAGGCAGAAACATCCACCTTTTTGCCCACCATTCATTAGTTGACACCTCACCCATTTAAGAAAATTGCACAAACTAACAATAAAATCAAAACACCCGATCAACAAATCCAACCACCAAATAAATAACCCATTGTCCACCTCCGGCCACGGACGCCGCCAACCACCGCCATTCGCTGCCTACCTCCGGCGACTTTTCTGGCAAAAAAAAAAAAAGATCCGGCCACTGGGGGTGGCCATGATCCACCCCAACGGCCAGGGGGAGAGATCCGGCCACCCTCAGTGGCCATATTGGTCTCTCCGATGAACCAACCAAAAAAAAATCCGGCGAACCAAAAAAAATCCGACGAGCTAAAAAATTGTTTCTAATGCCTCAAAAATCGATTCTAATGCCACAAACTCGTTTCTAATGTCTCAAAACTAAAACCTAGAGGGGAAGGTTAACCCTATTTGGAATTTTATCATCCTAAAAACCAAAAAAAAAAAAATCAAACCCATCGGAAGGGAAAAAAAAAAAAAAAAACCCACGGTCGGCGAAACCTAGCCGTGGGTCTCGGCGGCCGGTCCTCGACTTGCTGCGAGGTGGGTCGCCGCGAGCTGTCTAGGTTCAAAGCGACGTCGAGATCCTTCCGGCGAAAGACCCAGCGGAGACTCTAAATCACCAAAAGGAAAAAAACAAAACAAAAAAAAACAAAAAAAAAAAAAACAAACCGGGAGAGACCCAACGGAGATCCTTCCGGCGAGATCCTTCCTTCTTCTTCCTTCTTCTTTTCTCTTCTTTCTCTTCTTTCTCTTTTCTTTCTTGCTCCATCGTGAAGTCTCTTCTTCTCTTCTGCAGCGTGGGTCTCGTGCGGTGCGGGAGGGTGTATAATTTTTTTTTGCACTTTTTTCTCTTTATGTGAGGTGTCAGCATATGAGAGGTGGGCAAAAAACACCACCTTTTTGCCCCATCCAAATTGAAGTTATTCTCGTCTAAGTGTCTTTAGATTGGTCATGGTAGTTTAAAAATTTGAGATCCAGATATTTCTCAAGGAAGAAGACGGTGATGTGTATTCTAAGAGTTTCTTTTCTTTTACCCAAAACGATTCGTTTAACTAAATATAAAGGGTGCATTTTAATAAAAAAGACACTTACATGCAGAACTAAGCACCAAGTATGAGGGGTAAAGGGGTTAATTTCCCTAGGAGGGTAGGTTTACACTTTGACTCTTGATAGTTAATTACTTATCATAAATAATAATAATAATAATAATAATAATAATAATAATAACAAAAAGAAAGAAAGAAGTTAAGCATTAGTGAAATTCTTGTAAGCTTCGCTACTTAATTAACCTATATATAAATAGTGTGAAAGGAGGCGCCAGTGAGTAGTTTTAAAACTAATTTGTGGTTCATTACTTTCAAAATTGAATTGTAAATTGTTGAATCTCTTTATCCTCATAATTGGTATTCTTCAAGACAACAACAATTCAAATACGGTAAAAATGCGAGTACGATTTAACAAAAAATCACATCTTTTTCTGACAATTTCTCTTTCTTGAAGGGTTTTACTGTTTCAGGTGTGTAATCAAAAGTTTATATTAATTTATTTTTTAATTTATTATTAAATGATAAAAATGTCTCTTTATTTTATATTTAGATTGGTCTTTTAAATTAATTGTTTTATATATATAGTTTTTGTTATATATCTTAATTGTATGAAATATATATTGTAGTTACCTGAGAATATGGAGAACAATAATGATTCCATTGAGCTCCAATCAAATTCTAAATTAGCTCGTGTCGAAGTAGACTTAGCAAATTTGCCAATAGATCATTGCTTAAGGAAGAAAAAAAAATTATGATTACCATATTAATGATAGAGACCAAATCCGAAGAACATATTTATAAAAAAAATCTTCCAACCAGTTAACGATAGGCGTGACACAATAAATTATGAGTTACATTATATATTTTAAATAATAATTTAGTTTTATTGAATTATCTATTGCAATAATAATATTTTTTTAATTTTTTATTATATTGACCCCTCTTACCCAAAATGATGGCTTCGCCACTGCTTGCACCAACATAACTCCCGACAAAAACAAAGTCAACCCATGAACTACCTCTAATTCTTAAGGTATTAAATTGCCTCCGGGAAAAACATATCAATTACTCGACCATTCCAACATGCATATGCTTCGCGTCACTTTTCTACATTCGTTTCAAATATTATATTACAATTAATTATTTAAGCTCTCCTCTCTCTCTCTCTCGTCAATATTGACTTGGGTGTTGGAGTAACTTTCGCTAACTTTCGCCGGAGCCTCGTGATATCCCTCGTGCTTGCTTTTCTTTCTTCTTTTCAATCACTCATTGCTCTCAATTTAGGATTTGGTATATACCAATGTTATACATCACCCCAGCTCTATCCATCTCATATATCCCAAAGTGTATGTGATGTGGTCTATCAAAACATTTGGTGCATAAAAATTAGTCTTTTGTTGAGAAACCCTAACTACCACATAAAATTTAGGGAATAAGAACGTAATGAAAGTGATGAATAGAATTACTCATGTACTGAACGTATAGAAAATAACGGCTATGGTAAATGTTCATATCCTTGTAGGCCCGTTATTACACTTGTTGAGGCCTAACATAATCACTGTTACAATTGCACCAAGCCCGGTATTTATCATAAAAGTTGGCAAACCCTACACGGAAATATATTACTTAACTAAAGATAGCTCTGTGAAGTAACTAACAGATACTAATTATTTGTTACTAAGTTGTCCTAATTTCAACATTACAGGAAAGTTGCGAGGTCCACCACATCTTATGCTGCTCGAAGTGTCTGGAACTAACTAACTATGCTTCATCGCCAACATAAACATGTACTAACATTTGAAACATTTACAGATTCATCATCTTCATGGAATCTTCTTCCACTTGATATCCTCTTCCTTCGCTTTCTATTTGATATGCTTTTGTCTGCCTCTTCCACAACTTTGTTTTCCTTTTCTTTAACAAATGAGATAAATGATTGTGAGCTCCGACCAGAATGCCTCATGTATTGGTAAACCATCTTAATAAGATAGCAAATTAGAGTAAAAAAGCAAGATGATCCACACAGTAAAAACAGTCCCCAAAAACTTTTAAGTGAGAGGCGGTCTACGTCTTGCTTTGCACCTTCTGAGCTGCACACTTGTCTTGAAAGCCACTTGTCATTAATCTTCTGTAATTCCCCACTCTCTGACAGCTTTAAGATTGCAGTTGACATGTCAATTGCTAGGGGAGACTCTCGTGGAAAAGCCTAATCAATTAACAAATGAGGACAAAAGTTTATTTTTCTCCTTTCAAACACAAAAACCATGTTCAAGTTTT
Organism: Carpinus fangiana; assembly: GCA_006937295.1. NCBI lineage: Eukaryota > Viridiplantae > Streptophyta > Magnoliopsida > Fagales > Betulaceae > Carpinus > Carpinus fangiana. Next base: position 41,647,458 of record CM017322.1, read on the forward strand.
TGAAAGCAAGTAAAAATTGAGATCGAATTGATTCGACGGTATGACATGTTTGCTTTAAATATAAAACTTACAAAACCCCATCCCATTTTGGTGAACTCTTGACCTACTATACCAAATTCACATCTGCTAGAGAGGAAGAGCTCCATATGTGCTCGCTTGTCAACCAACGCAGCAACACCACCCTTGTTGGGGCCATCAATCAAGGCTTTCTCAAATTCTTCTACCGAATCAAGAGGAATAAGTCTAGACCTATCTATGTGGAGCTCATTGATTAAATAATTTTCAGTAAATGAACCACTCTGGTAACCAATGGGTTCATCACTTATTATTAAACTTTCAATCCCTTTGACAGAGTAAGAAAGCTTTTCGACCGTGAGGATTGAGGTCAAACTTGCAGTATAACTCGAATTGAGTATTAGAACTACAAAAAGCCATATTAGAAGTACAAAGCGACCAAGAGCACTATCAACCTTTTCTCCTACAAAAAAAGGAAATTAAGGAGCTGCATATAAGACCAATTGTGCATGCATGTGAGGAATAACTAATGAACACTAACTAAGCTAGTGCACTTTACTTACTGTGAGCAGTAAACCAAGTTGAAAAGCTAAACCTGCAAAGCGAAGCACAAAATTGGCAATTAGGCCAGGATTGAGATAAAGATTTAAGGGTCTTCAAAATATAAAGTTAGCAGCTTTGTTAACTTTCTTAGCTCTCCACAAAGAGAAGGTAGTTAAGATGTTAGTTAAATCACCATTTATCCAAAACAAAATTAAACAAATTCAAAATGATGATAAATTTAATAATTTAATTAATATTTTAACTTAAAATGTCTTAAGAAAGTGTAGTATTTGTTAAGGGCTCACCAAAAGATGGTGACAAACTGTTTTCTAGGAATGCCTTGGAAATCATCATTTGTCCTGCGCTCCAAAATCCAAATAACTACTCCCACAGCAAGAAAAAATAAAGTTGTGACAAACCACATCATTGGGGTAAATGGTCTCAAAAAGGCCCAAGCACTAGAGTTGAGCTTTTGAACTGGGGCCACTACGACAAGCCCGGACTCGATATATGGCTGTGTAAAATCTACCATCTTTGTCCGGTTGGTGGTAATTGTAATGTCACCAACCACAGCATCGAATTCCTGCATGGGAGTAGAAATCCTGTGAATTAGGAATATAAAGTATATTATGTAAATACTTAAGTTGGTAAAAAAGCATTATCAAAAAAATTCTAAACACAAGACAAAAATTGTTTTCACTTTTATAAAGCATCATAACATTTTTTTTTACCAAAAACTGAAAACACGCCAAATCACATTAACTTACGTTCATTGTGATCTTCTTCAGAAGATCATCATATCTAGGAACTCTATGTCCATCTCCAAATGGAATGAACTTATACGGGAGTGCATATGGTAATAATGCCACTGCAGCATTAAATACATCAATGCAATAACCATGAAAGACATCAGAGCCATATACTAGGGCAATTAATTCACGAAAACTAATTCGGACTGGGACTCCAACCCGTAATTGCTTTTCGTTGCTTGAGAATGCCCACCCACGAGGCTTTTCAGTTGTTTGTCCCGGCCAGATTACACCATATAGTTGTTGATTTGAAAGGGAAAGATTTATTTGTCCGTTTAACTCTTCTGGAGGCACAGTTGACAAACCAGAAGAATTGGACCAATAACCGATTCTCCTTATCTCAGCCGTGCCAATGACATTGATGACTTCATATGCATTTCGAATGAGGTTTCCATCTGAGCTGAATTTGATTGGGCCACTTACACCACTTATATTCATCTCTAAAATGGCATTAAGCAACATGTTCCCCCCATCAAAGATGCTCAATCTATCAAAATGCAAGTTCCCTCCTTGCAACTCAGTTAATCCTGTATCATTTGAAAATGAAATATTTCCCCCCTGATTTAAAAATGCATCAAGTGCTTGAGCAAGAAGCCAAACAGTGTCGTAGGCATACAGACCATATATATTTAGTCCGAAAAGCCCACCTGTCAAGTTTCTCCATCTCGAAACAAATTTCCTCTTGAGTTCTGAATCTAGAGTGTGCATACGCAATGTAAGAACACCTTGAATACTATCTGTTGCCGCTGGAGAGAGAGAAGTTTCTGTGTCAAGTATTGTAGAGAGCCAATCAGTGGCTATCCACACGTATCCACTTTTCATCATCCCCATCTTCTGTGCCACATCAACTACCTCTAGACCCCAGGTAGCATATATGTGGAGGATAATTATCCTTGACTCCTTCAACAACACCTTAAGCAATGTATCAGAGATTTCATTCCGGCTTACTTTGGGGCTCATAGGTGCTTTGTACGAGATTTTACAACGTTTATCGGCGAGTAGGTCACCTAATGCAGCAATCCCATTTCTGCCATGATCATCATCAATATAGATTGCTATTACATCTCGCCATTCGTAGTAGCTTACAATTTCTGCTACAGCAGACATCTGAAAGAGGTCACTTTGTGTTGTCCTAACAAAGTAAGGGAATTGGAGTGAATTTAGGGTGGGGTCTGAAGCTGCAAAGGATAAAAGAGGGACTTGGAGCTCATTTGCAATATGTGAAATTACATGGGCCATAACTGATTGTTGGGGACCAATTATGGCCACGGTATCATTCTCCATAATCCGCAAAGCTGTTAAAGAAGAATGAAAAGTAGTATAATCTGTATGATATTCAACAACTTGTCTAATTAAAGGAAGCAATGAGAAAATTGTGAATGAAGAAATTAACAAGAGATGTTTAAGATCAAGGATGTACCTTCAACGATTCCCAGAAACCCGCTAGATTGTTTTGTATCTTGCATGGCAAGTTTGAGTTTAGTTCCTCTTAGAACTGCTGGATTTGAGTTGACATCTTCGACAGCAACTTCTATTGCAACTTTTGCAACTTTCCCAATGGAAGTATTGAAAGAGGCGATAGCGCCAACGTTAACAACGTTTGGTCTTGTAGAAACACGGACACCCGCAGCAGTGCCAGCAATGAAAAGGCCATAGCAGAAAATCACTACCAGAAGCCGAAACATATGCATAGTGGCCGGTCGTTCTCCACTACCAAGACACCAAACAACCTAGCAGTCATAAACCATGAAAATAAGACAACATATTCTGTTAGTTTTTCGCTACATCTCAATGTGTGTGTATATATACATAAAACCATGAAGGAAAAGAATGAAACTTACAGACATTGCTCTTTCAAGCAAGCATATATATTAACATGTCGCAATAAACAAGTACCTCTAAAAACTACTTCTTTAGAAAATGTGAAGTTGAATGTTGTTGTCGTGTGCTTATATGGAGATCATGAGTACGAACGCAATTAGGTGGAGGAGTCAACATCTGGGGACCCGGGTCATTGAAGATGAGGTGTTTGTGGTTAGTACTTAGTAGCAGCCCCACTTACCATCAAAATCGGGTTCATATAATGTAGTAGAATAGTTGAATTTGTTGTGGCATAGCAGGACTTTTTGGTGAAAGACAAAGTAATACAAAGATCATGATATCGACAAGGTTACATCAGATGAACTAAGAGATGGGAGTGGGAAATATGCACGAGGCCATGAGCTACACAAGGCATGATGGATAGTGGATAGATACTAAACATTTCATCCAAATAATTAAATGCCACTTAATTCGCACTATCTGAGAAATTATACCCACTTAATTGGGCTTCATCATATTTAATTTTACTTTGTTTAGTCTTTTCAATATCCTCCACTCCTGCCCAGCCTGGGTAATGCACTTATAAGACTGCATCATTGACTCCCTTATAATGCATCTAGGCCCACTCAAATTTGGTATTCTCCTTAATTCTCACCATTTATGATATCTAAAATAACGTCATCGAAATTTCCAGTATTTGGAAACATCTTTTCTTGATAGTACAGTTACACTTGGCTGTACATTATTATACATTTATAATAATGTACAGCACAACACATTTATAAATGTTGATTGAAGGAAATTTTATACATTATTATATTACCACAACATTTACATTTTTTTTTAGCTAATGATCCACATACCCCCATCAAGCTGTCACTCAATTGACAATGTATTCCCAAAATTTTTAATTGTGACTATCATTCTAAACTGCTAAAACATTGTCAATGTATTCCCCAAAACTAACAAAAAGATAAAAATACCCCTATATAATTCTCAATAAGAGAAAAATACCCCTATAAATTCGAGAAGATTTTTTTAAAAAAATAAATAAATAAATAAAAGATATAATTTTTTTAAAAAACGAGAATTTTATTTAAAGAAAACGATTTTATTTTTTATTTTTAAAAACCGATTTTTTTAATTTTTTAAAATGGAAATTTTTATTAAAAAAAAATAATTTTTTAAATTTCTTTTAAAACGGAAATTTTATTTTTTAAACGATTTTTTTTTAAAAAAAAATTATTTAATTAAATTAAAAAGGAAACGAATTTTTTTTTCTTATAAAAATAATTTTTATTTTTTTAGTTTGGCCACTCCTTCAATTTTTTTCCTTTCAAATTTAGGTTTTTTTTTTTTTTCTACACGTTTCAGTATTTTTTGTTTTTATTTTATTAAGGATAGTTTCGTCATTAGAGGGACATTAACAATGTTTTGGTAGTTTATAGGAGACATTGTCACAATTGAAAGTGTAAGGGAAACATTGTCAATTAGATGGTAGTTTGAGGGGGTATGTAAGCTTTTCCCTTCTTTTTTTTTTTTTTTTAAAAAAAAAAATTTATAAGTTTTTAACCACTCCATTTACATTTATAAACAATATATTAAGAGTAATGCTATATATCACCCCTCGATCCGTCTCCTATCTCTCAAAGTCTATGTGGTGTGGTCTATCATAAATATTAGTTTTTTGGTTGAGAAACCCTAACTGCGACATAAACTTTGGAGGATAAGAGAGAAATGAAAGTGACTAATAAAATTACTCGTGTATTGAACGTATAGAAGATAACGGCTATTATAAATGTTCATATCCTTGTAGGCCCATTATAACACTTGTTGAGACCCAACATAATCACCGTTACAATTGCACCAAGCCCAATATTTAACAGAAAAGTTAATAACCCTACATGAAAATACATTACTTGACTAAAGCTGCGTGGAGTAACTAACGGATACTAATTAATTCTTTGGTGCTAGGTTTGTAGGTTGTCCTAATTTCAATATTACAGGAAAGTTACGAGGTCCATCACATCTTAAGCTGCTTAAACTAACTATATATGCTTTATTGCCAACATAAACACGTACCAACATTTTAAACATTTACAGATTCATCTTCATCTAATCTTCTTCCACTTAATATCATCTTCCTTCGCTTTCTATTTGATCTGCTTTTGTTTGCCTCTTCCACAACTTTGTTTTCCTTTTCTTTAACAAATGAGAGAAATGATTGTGAGCCCCGGCCAGAATGTCTCATATACTAGTGAACCATTTTAACAAAATACAAAAGAAGAGCAAGCACACAAGCTAAGCCACACAATAGAAAGAGCCCCCAGAAACTTGTAAGTGGAAGGCGGTCTATGTCTTGCTTTGCTCCTTTTAGGTTGCAAGCTTTTCTTGCAAGCCACTTGTCATAAATCTTTTGTAATTCTCCACTCTCTGACAGCTTTAATATTGAAATTGACATATCAACTGCTAGGGGTGACTCCCGTGGAAAAGCCTAATCAATGAGAAATGTACAACAAAAGTAATTTATTATCATAAGCTGAAAACTATAAGATCAATAATAACCAATTTTTGATATACATAATCTAACAAGCTAAACATGACAGGTTGATTATGCTATATCATTATGCACGGGTCAAATTATATTTACTATTCTAATTAATATGCAATCTAAACCTTTACCATGACCAATTTTATAGATATATTTTTCTCCTTTCAAATGCAAAAACCATGTTCAAGTTTGGAGAAGTAGCATAGGCTTTGAAAACAAAAAAAAAAACTTAATTAGAACAAAGACATATTAATATCCCCCACCATCCAAGCTTTATAACAATATATATCCCCCACAGTCCTACTTAATTGTGCTCAAAGTTGATTTATAATTCCAACGGTGAGGTTGGGCTAGCTTTCCTAAATCTTTTGTATCATTAAATTCATTTATTGCCTAATTTGATATATATATTATATACTGGTCATTTGGACGAAAGAAAAAGAATTTATTCATCAAAACAAAGAAAGGAAGCAACTACAACTCAGTCAATTTTATGCTCGAATTATTTTTTAATTTGAATACTGACTATTGTTTCCTTTCTTTTTTCCGATTGTTTTTAGGGGTCTTTGTGCCCTGTTTGGGTCTTCCGGCTTTCGGCATTTCGCTGTCCTCCGCCTGAGGTAGGTCCTCTATGCGCCCCCACCACGTCATTCTCCCATCGCTACCTTTCTCAGCGGTGTTCCGGCAAGATCGCACCTGAGCCTTCTCCGGTTGATCGTTCTGCTTTTTGTTTTATATTTTCTTTGGTTTCCCTGTATTTGCTTTAGTATTTCCCTGTATTGCTTCTCTTTGTTTGTTTCGTGTGTTTTTTAGTTTTTACAGTTATGCCGATCTTCTCTGCACCTATTTCATCACTCTTCATCCACTGCCAGGCCTTTTTTCACGCCCTCACCGCATCGAGCTTCCAACGCGTCCTTTAGTGTATGAGATCTGCTTGCACGCGATCGGTGTTTATTTCCCTGTATTTTTTTATTTCTTTGCTTCTAATAAGTTATGTCTCGATTGGCCTACTTTTGGGTGTGATGCTTGGTCCAGATCTTTTGGTTATGGATGTGAGCATTATCCTAGCTTTCGGGTCGAGGAGGACAAGTGTTGGCCTGGGGTTCTCAGCTCTCAGTGTCAAGGAATAAGTATTAGCCTGGGGATTTCAGCCCTCAGTGTCAAGGAACAAGTGTTGGCCTGGGGTTCTCAGCCCCCAGTGTCAAGGAATAATTGCTACCTATGCATTAGCTGGTTATGTCTGGTACAGACCTGTATTTCATTGGTTGATTAGTCATAAGTTAGCGGATCTATTTTAAGAGTCTGAATTGTAATACGTCTTGTTTGACGTTGGTATCTTTGTATTTTAGCTACGGATACTTCAAGGCATGCCCTGTATTGTAAGAGCTTTGCTCTTGATTCATGAATGAGACTAAGATGAATTTTCAAAAAAAAATCATAATAATAATGATGTGTAGAATAAAAATATGTGCATATTTATTATATATAATGTGACAACTAACTTGAACCAACATAACTCCCGACAAAAACAAAGTCATCCCATGAACTAACTCGATCTAATTCTTAAGGTATTAAATTGCCTCTGAGGAAAACATTATCAATTAGTCGACCATTCCATTCCTAAATATGCTCCGCATCACGTTCCTAAATATTACAATTAAGGGAATAATTGTGAATTATTTAAGTGCTCGCTCTCTCTCTCTCGTCAATATTGACTTGAGTGTAGGAGTAACCATGGCTGAAGGTCGGCGAAATCCATCATGCTAGCTTTTCTTTTTCCTTTGCAATCAGCACTCTCAATTTTAGGATTTGGTATATATCAATGTATTGACTATTGAGAGTAATATTATACATCACCCCCACTCTATCCATCTCCTATATCTTAAAGTCTATGTGGTGTGGTCTATCATAATATTTGGTGTATAAAGATTAATTTTTTGATTCAAAAACCCTGCCACTTAAACTTTGAGGAAAAGACAAAAACGAAAGTGACGAATAGAATTATTCATATATTGAACATATATATAGATCGAAGATAATTCCTTGTATGCCCATTATTACACCCAACATAATCACCATTACAATTGCACCAAGCCAAATATTTAACAGAAAAGTTAATAACCCTACATGAAAATACATTACTTGACTAAAGCTCTGTGAAGTAACTAAAGGATACTAATTATTTGGTACTAGGTTGTCCTAAAGCTCCATGCGCGCAGTAACCAACAGATACTAATTAATTATTTGGTACTAGGTTTTCCTAATTTCAATATTACATGAAAGTTGCGAAGTCCATCACATCTTAAGCTGCTCGAACTAACTAACTATGCTTCATCGATTGCCAACATAAACACGTACCAACATTTGAAACATTTACAGATTCATCTTCATCTAATCTTCTTCCACTTGTTATCCTCTTCCTTTGCTTTCTATTCGATCTGCTTTTGTCAGACTCTTCCACAACTTTGTTTTCCTTTTCTTTAACAAATGAGACAAATGATTGTGAGCTTCGACCAGAATGTCTCATGTACTGGTAAACCATCTTAATAAGATAGCAAAGTAGAGTAAAAAGGCAAGATGATCCACACAGTAAAAACAGTCCCCAAAAACTTTTAAGCGAGATGCGGTCTACGTCTTGCTTTGCACCTTCTGAGCTGCAAGTTTGTCTTGAAAGCCACTTGTCATTAATCTTCTGTAATTCCCCACTCTCTGACAACTTTAAGATTGCAGTTGACATGTCAATTGCTAAGGGTGACTCCCGTGAAAAAGCCTAATCAATCAACAAATGTAGGAAAAAAGTTTATTTTTCTCCTTTCAAACACAAAAACCATGTTCAAGTTTTTGAAAACAAGTAAAAATTGAGATCGAATTGATTCGACAGTATGACATGTTTGGTATAAATATAAAACTTACAAAACCCCATCCCATTTTGGTGAACTCTTGACCTACTATACCAAATTCACATATGGTGGAGAGAAAGAGCTCCATGTATGCTCGCTCATCAACAATTACAGCAACACCACCCTTGTTGGGGCCATCAATCAAGGCTTTCTCAAATTCTTCTGCCGAATCAAGAGGAATAAGTCTAGACCTATCTATGTGGAGCTCCTCGATTAAATAATTTTCAGTAAATGAACCACTCTGGTAACCAATGGGTTCATCACTTATTATTAAACTTTCAATCCCTTTGATAGAGTAAGAAAGCTTTTCGACCGTGAGGATTGAGGTCAAACTTGCAGTATAACTCGAATTGAGTATTAGAACTACAAAAAGCCATATTAGAAGCACAAAGCGACCAAGAGCACTGTCAACCTTTTCTCCTACATAAAACAAGAAATTAAGGAGCAGCATATAAGACCTATTGTGCCTGCATGTGAGGAATAGCTAATGAACACTAACTAAGCTAGTGCATGTTACTTACTGTGAGCAGTAAACCAAGTTGAAAAGCTAAACCTGCAAAGCGAAGCACAAAATTGGCAATTAGGCCAGGATTGAGATCAAGATTTAAGAGTCTTCACATTATAAAGTTAGCAGCTTTGTTAACTTTCTTAGCTCTCCACAAAGAGAAGGTAGTTAAGATGTTAGTTAAATCACCATTTATCCAAACAAAATTAAACAAATTCAAAATGATAAATTTAATAATTTAATTAATATTTTTAACTTAAAATGTCTTAAGAAAGTGCAGTATTTGTTAAGGGCTCACCAAAAGATGGTGGCAAACTGTTTTCTAGGAATGCCTTGGAAATCATCATTTGTCCTGCGCTCCAAAATCCAAATAACTACTCCCACAGCAAGAAAAAATAAAGTTGTGACAAACCACATCATTGGGGTAAATGGTCTCAAAAAGGCCCAAGCACTAGAGTTAAGCTTTTGAACTGGGGCAAGTACGACGAGCCCGGACTCGATATATGGCTGTGTAAAATCCACCATCTTTGTTCGGTTGGTTGTAATTGTAATGTCACCAACCACAGCATCGAATTCCTGTGTGGGAGTAGAAATCCTATGAATTAGGAATATAAAGTCTATTATGTAAATACCTAAGTTGGTAAAAATGCATTATCAAAAAAATGCCGAACACAAGACAAAAACTGCTCTCACTTTTATCTTGCATCATAACATTTTTTCAACCAAAAACTAGAAACACGTCAAATCACATTAACTTACGTTTGTTGTGATCTTCTTTAGAAGATCATCGTATCTAGGAACTCTATGTCCATCTCCAAATGGAATGAACTTATACGGGAGTGCATATGGTAATAATGCCACTGCAGCATTAAATACATCAATGCAATAACCATGAAAGACATCAGAGCCATATACTAGGGCAACTAATTCATGAAAAACAACTTGGATTGGGACTCCAACCCGCAATTGCTTTTCGTTGCTTGAGAATGCCCACCCACGAGGCTTTTCAGTTGTTTGTCCCGGCCAGATTACACCATATAGTTGTTGATTTGAAAGAGAAAGATTTATTTGTCCGTTAAACTCTTCCGGAGGCACAGTTGACAAGCCAGAAGAATTTGACCAATAACCGATTCTCCTTATCTCAGCCGTGCCAATGACATTGATGACTTCATATGTAGTACCAATGAGGTTCCCATCTGAAGTGAACTTGATTGTGCCACATACACCACTTATATTTACCTCTAAAATGCTACTAAGCAACATGTTCCCTCCATCAAAGATGCTCAAACTATCAAAATGCAAGTTCCCTCCATGAAACTCGGTTAATCTCGAATCATTTGAAAATGAAATATTTCCCCCTTGGTTTAAAAATGCGTCAAGTGCATGAGCAAGAAGCCAAACAGTGTCGTAGGCATACAAACCATAAGTATTTAGTCCGAAAAGCCCGCCTGTCAAATTGCTCCATCTCGAAACAAATTTCCTCTTGAGTTCTGAATCCAGAGTGTGCATACGCAATGAAAGAACTCCTTGAATACTATATGTTGCCGCTGGAGATAGAGAAGTTTCTGTGTCAAGTATAGTAGAGAGCCAATCAGTAGCTATCCACACGTATCCACTTTTCATCATCCCCATCTTTTGTGCCACATTAACTACCTCTAGACCCCAAGTAGCATATATGTGGAGGATAATTATCCTTGATTCCTTCAACAAAACCTTATGCAGTGTATCAGAGATTTCATTCCGACTTACTTTGGGGCTCATAGGTGCTTTGTACGAGATTTTACAACGTTTACCGGCGAGTAGGTCACCTAATGCAACAATCCCATTTCTTCCATGATCATCATCAATATAGATTGCTATTATATCTCGCCATTCGTAGTAGCTTACAATTTCTGCTACAGCAGACATCTGAAAGAGGTCACTTTGTGTTGTCCTAACAAAGTAAGGGAATTGGAGTGAATTTAGGGTGGGGTCTGAAGCTGCAAAGGATAAGAGAGGGACTTGGAGCTCATTCGCAATATGTGAAATTACATGGGCCATAACTGATTGTTGAGGACCAATTATGGCGACTGTATCACTCTCCATAAACCGCAAAGCTGTGAAAGAAGAATGAAAAGTCGTATAATCTGTATGATATTCTGCGAATTGTCTAATTAAAGGAAGCAATGAGAAAATTGTGAATGAAGAAATTAACAAGAGATGTTTAAGACGATGTACCTTCAACGATTCCCAGAAACCCGCTAGATTGTTTAGTATCCTGCATGGAAAGTTTGAGTTTAGTTCCTTTTAGAACTGCTGGATTTGAGTTCACATCTTCGACAGCAGCTTCTATTGCAACTTTTGCAACTTTCCCAATGGAAGTATTGAAAGAGAAGATCGCGCCAACGTTAACAACGTTGGGTCTTGTGGAAACACGGACACCCGCAGCAGTACCAATGAAAAGGCCATTGCAGAAAATCACTACCAGAAGCCGAAACATATTCATAGTGGCCAGCCGTTCTCCACTACCCAGACACCAAACAGCCTAGCAGTCATAAACCATGAAAATAAGACGACATATTTTGTTAGTTTTTCGCTTCATCACAATGTGTACGTGTATACGTGTTAACGTGTATATATAGATATATATATATACATAAAGCCATGAAGGAAATGAATGAAACTTACAGACATTGCTCTTTCAAGCAAGCATATATATTGACATGTTGCAAGAAACAAGTACCTCTAAAAACTACTTCTTTAGAAAGTGGGAAGTTGAATGTTGTTGTTGTGTGCTTATATGGAGATCAGGAGTACGAAGGCCATTAGGTCATTGAAGATGAGGTGTTTGTGGTTAGTACTTAATAGCAGCCCCACTTACCATCAAAATGGGGTTCATATAATGTAGTAGAATAGTTGAATTTGTTGTGGCATGGCAGGACTTTTTGGTGAAAGACAAAGTAATACAAAGATCATGATATCGACAAGGTTACATCAGATGCACAAAGAGATGGGAGTGGGAAATATGCACGAGGCCATATGAGCTACACAAGGCATGATGGATAGTGGATAGATACTAACATTTCATCCAAATAATTAAATGCCACCTAATTTGCACTATCTGAGAAATTATACCCACTTAATTGGGCTTCATCATATTTAATTTTACTTTGTTTAGTCTTTTCAATATCCTCCACTCCTGCCCAGCCTGGGTAATGCACTTATAAGACTGCATCATTGACTCCCTTATAATGCATCTAGGCCCACTCAAATTTGGTATTCTCCTTAATTCTCACCATTTATGATATCTAAAATAACGTCATCGAAGTTTCCAGTATTTGGAAACATCTTTTCTTGATAGTACAGTTACACTTGGGATATCAATTTTTGTTGGATATTCGTGAGGACTGCTCAGTGAATATTAAAGGCCACAAGAATATCAATACGGTTAGAATCGGCCCATTTCACAAGCTCATGGGAAAAAAAAAATTAAAAAGAGCAATATTAAAACAAAACAAATGTTCCATTAATTCGATCGTCTGTAGCTCCTTAATTTCAAGTCCTAATGGCACAACACATTTATTAATGTTGATTGAAGGAAATTTTATACATCATTATATTACCACAACATTTACAAATTTTTTTTAGATAAAGTCCACATACCCCCATCAAACTGTCACTCAATTGACAACGTACTCCCAAAACTTTTAATTGTGATAATGTCCACTCAAACTGCCAAAACATTGTCAACGTATTCCTCAAGATTAGCAAAAAGATAAAAATACCCCTATATATTTCTCGATCAATAACGGAAAAATACCCCTATAAATTCAAGAAGAAAAAAAAATTAAAAAGATATAATTTTTTTTTTTTTTTAAAAAAAAAAAAACGAGAATTTTAATTAAAGAAAACGAATTTATTTTTTATTTTTAAAAACCGATTTTTTTTAATTTTTAAAAACGGAAATTTCTATTAAAAAAATATTTTTTTAAAACGAAAATTTTAATTTTTTATACTATTTCTTTTTTAAAAAATAATTTTTTATTTAATAAAATTAAAAATAAAACGAAAATTTTTATTTTTTTTCTTATAAAAATGATTTTTATTTTTTTAGTCCGGCCACTCCTTCAATTTTTTTCCTTTCAAATTTAGGTTTTTTCTTCCACAAGTTTCAGTATTTTTTTATTTTATTTTACTAAAGATAGTTTCGTCATTAGAGGGACATTAACAATGTTTTGATAGTTTATGGGAGACATTGTCACAATTGAAAGGATAGGGTGGACATTGTCAATTAGATGATAGTTTGAGGGAGTATGTAGACTTTTCTTTTTATTTATTTATTTATTTATAAGTTTTTAACCACTCCATTTACATTTATAAACAATGTATTGAGTGAAATGCTATATATCACCCCTCGATCCATCTCCTATCTCTCAAAGTCTATGTGGTGTGGTTTAACATAAATATTAGTTTTTTGGTTGAGAAGCCCTAATTACCACATAAACTTTGGAGGATAAGAGAGAAATGAAAGTGACCAATAAAATTACTCATGTATTGAACATATAGAAGATAACGGCTATTATAAATGTTCATATCCTTGTAGGCCCATTATAACACTTGTTGAGGCCCAACATAATCACTGTTACAATTGCACCAAGCCCAATATTTAGCAGAAAAGTTAATAACCCTACATGAAAATACATTACTTGACTAAAGCTATGTGAATTAACTAACGGATACTAATTAATTATTTGGTGCTAGGTTAGTAGGTTGTCCTAATTTCAATATTACATGAAAGTTGCGAGGTCCATCACATCTTAAGCTGCTCGAACTAACTATATATGCTTCATCGCCAACATAAACACGTACCAACATTTTAAACATTTACAGATTCATCTTCATCTAATCTTCTTCCACTTGATATCCTCTTCCTTCGCTTTCTATTTGATTTGCTTTTGTTTGCCTCTTCCACAACTTTGTTTTCCTTTTCTTTAACAAATGAGAGAAATGATTGTAAGGCCCGGCCAGAATGTCCCATGTACTGATGAACTATCTTAACAAGATACAAAAGTAGAACAAGTACACAAGCTGAGCCACACAATAAAAAGAGCCCCCAAAAACTTGTAAGCAGAAGGTGGTCTATGTCTTGCTTTGCTCCTTCTAGGTTGCAAGCTTTTCTTGCAAGCCACTTGTCATGAATCTTTTGTAATTCCCCACTCTCTGACAGCTTTAATATTGAAATTGACATATCAACTGCTAGAGACGACTCCTGTGGAAAAGCCTAATCAATGAACAAAAGTAATTTATTATCATAAGCTGAAAACTGTAAGATCGATAACCAATTTTTGATATGCATAATCTAACAAGTTAAACATGACAAGTTGATTATACTTTATCAATATGCATGGGTCAAATTATATTTACTATTCTAATTAATATGCAATCTAAACCTTTACCATAACCAATTTTATTGAGATATTTTTCTCCTTTCAAACGCAAAAACCATGTTCAAGTTTGGAGAAGTAGCACAGGCTTTGAAAAGAGTTTTGAAAAAAAAAAAAAAAAAACTTAATTAGAACAAAGACAGATTAATATCCCCGACCATCCAAGCTTTGAAAAATTGGAAGAGCCAAGCCTGGGTTGATAATGTCCTACTTAATTGTGCTCAAAGTTGATTAATTTATAGGGAAAACTTCAGAAAGCCCTCCTGAACTTTCAATTGCTCTCAATTTGAACCAATCCGTCAATTTTAGCTGTTACAAATTTATAAAAAGACCAAAATATCCCTGATTTTTATTTAAAAATAAAAAATAAAAAACGTTTTGGAAGTTGGAATTTTATACAAAAGATAGAGGTATAAACATCATTTAATATTTAAAATCTGATGTAATGGTCTAAATTGAGAGCAATTGAAAGTTCAGTGGGCTAAATTGAGAGTTTTTTAAGTTTAAGGAGGGTATTTCAAAAAGAGTGAAAGTTCGGGAGAGCTTTCTGAAGTACATGTTTTCCCTAATTTATAATTCCATCGGTGAGGTTGGGCTAGCTTTCCTAAATCTTTATGATCATTAAATTTATTTATTGCTTAATTTGATATATATATACTGGTTATTTGGACGAAAGAAAAAGAATTTATTCATCAAAACAAAGAAATGAAGCAATTACAACTCGGTCAATTTTATGCTCGAATTATAAGCATTGGCTACTGACTACTGTTTATTAGAATTTAATAATTTAATAATTTAATGATGTGTAGAATATATAATGTGACAACTAGCTTGCACCAACATAACTCCACAAAAACAAAGTCAACTCATGAACTAACTCGATCTAATTCTTAAGGTATAAATTGCCTCCGAGGAAAACATATATCAATTAGTCAACTATTCCATTCCTAAATATGCTTCGCATCACTTTTCTACATTCGTTTCAAATATTATATCACAATTAAGGGAATAATTGTGAATTATTTAAGCTCTTGCTCTCTCTCTCTCTCGTCAATATTGACTTGAGTGTAGGAGTAACCATGGCCGAAGCCCAGCGAAATCCATCATGCTAGCTTTTCTTTTCTAGTTGCAATCCGCACTCTCAATTTTAGGATTTGGTATATATCAATGTATTGACTATTGAATGTAATGTTATACATCACCTCCCCCTCTATCCATCTCCTATATCTTAAAGTCTATGTGGTGTGGTCTATCATAATATTTGGTGTATATAGATTTTTTTTTTTTTTTTTATTGAAAAACCCTACCACTTAAACTTTAAAGGATAAGAGAAAAATGAAAGTGACGAATAGAATTATTCAAGTATTGAACATATAGATCGATGATGATTCCTTGTAGGCCTTTCATTACACCCATCATAATCACCGTTACAATTGCACCAAGCCCAATATCTAACAGAAAAGTTAATAGCCCTACATGAAAATACATTACTTGACTAAAGCTCTGTGAAGTAACTAATGGATACTAATTATTTGGTACTAGGTTGTCCTAAAGCTCCGTGCAATAACTAACGGATACTAATTAATTATTTGGTACTAGGTTTTCCTAATTTCAATATTACATGAAAGTTGCGATCAAGTCCATCACATCTTAAGCTGCTCGAACTAACTAACTATGCTTCATCGATCGCCAACATAAACACGTACTAACATTTGAAACATTTACAGATTCATCTTCATCTAATCTTCTCCCACTTGATATCCTCTTCCTTCGCTTCCTATTTGATGTGCTTTTGTCAGCCTCTTCTACAACTTTGTTTTCCTTTTCTTTAATAAATGAGACAAATGATTGTGAGCTTCGACCAGAATGCCTCATGTACTTGTAAATCATCTTAACAAGATAGCAAACTAGAGCAACAAAGCAAGCTAATCCACACAATAAAAACAGCCCCCAGAAACTTTTAAGCGAAAGGCGGTCTACGTCTTGCTTTGCACCTTCTGAGCTGCAAGCTTGTCTTGAAAGCCACTTATCATGAATTTTCTGTAATTCCCCACTCTCTGATAGCTTTAAGATTGCAGTCGACATGTCAATTGCTAGGGGTGATTCCCGGGGAAAAGCCTAATCAATCAAAAATTATAGGGAAAAAGTTATTTTTCTCCTTTTGAACACATGCAAAAACCATTTTCAAGTTTTTGAAAACAAGTAAAAATTGAGATGGAATTGATTCGACTGTATGAAACGTTTGGTATAAATATAAAACTTACAAAACCCCATCCCATTTTGGTGAACTCTTGACCTACTATACCAAATTCACATCTGCTTGAGAGGAAGAGCTCCATATATGCTCGCTTGTCAACCACCGCAGCAACACCACCCTTGTTGGGGCCATCAATCAAGGCTTTCTCAAATTCTTCTGCCGACTTAAGAGGAATAAGTCTAGACTTATCTATATTTAGCTCCTCGATTAAATAATTTTCAGTAAATGAACCACTCTGGTAACCAATGGGATCATCACTTATTATTAAACTTTCAATCCCTTTGACAGAGTAAGAAAGCTTTTCGACCGTGAGAATTGAGGTCAGACTTGCAGTATAACTCGAATTGAGTATTAGAACTACGAAAAGCCATATTAGAAGCACAAAGCGACCAAGAGCACTATCAACCTTTTCTCCTACATAAAAGAAGAAATTATGGAGCAGCACATCAGACCTTTTGTGCCTGCATGCGAGGAATAGCTAATGAACACTAATTAAGCTAGTGCATTTTACTTACTGTGAGCAGTAAACCAAGTTGAAAAGCTAAACCTGCAAAGTGAAGCACAAAATTAGCAATTAGGCCAAGATTGAGATCAAGAATTAAGAATTTAAGCAATATAAAGTTAGCAGCTTTGTTAACTTTCTTAACTCTCCACAAAGAGAATGTAGTTAAGATGTTAGTTAAATGACCATTTATCCAAAAAATTTAAATGGATTCAAATTGATAAATTTAATAATTTAATTAATATTTTAACTTAAAATGTCAAAAGAAAGCCTAGTATTTGTTAAGGACTCACCAAACGATGGTGGCAAACTGTTTTCTAGGAATGCCTTGGAAATCATCATTTGTCCTACGCTCTAAAATCCAAATAACTATTCCCACAGCAAGAAAAAATAAACATGTGACAAACCACATCATTGGGGTAAATGGTCTAGAAAATGCCCAAGCGCTAGACTTGAGCTTTTGAACTGGGGCTACTACGACTAGCCCAGACTCGATATATGGCTGTGTAAAATCCACCATCTTTGTTCGGTTAGTGGTAATTGTAATGTCACCAACCACAGCATCGAATTCCTGTATGGAAATGGAAATCCAATGAATTAGGAATTTAAAGTATATTACATATTATACTTAAGTTGGTAGAAACGCATTATCAAAAAAATGCCAAACACAAGACAAAAACTGTTTTCACTTTTATCTTGCATCAAAACATTTTTTCAACCAAAAACTGAAAACACGCCCAAATCACATTAACTTACATTCGTTGTGATCTTCTGCAGAAGATCATTGTATATGGGAACTCTATGTCCATCTCCAAATGGAATGAACTTATATGGGAGTGCATATGGTAATAATGCCACTGCAGCACTAAATACATCAATGCAATAACCATGAAAGACATCAGAGCCATATACTAGGGAAGCAAATTCTTGAAAACTAATTCGCACTGGGACTCCAACCCGCAATTGCTTTTCGTTGCTTGAGAATGCCCACCCACGAGGCTTTTCAGTTGTTTGTCCCGGCCAGATTACACCATATAGTTGTTGATTTGAAAGGGAAAGATTTATTTGTCTGTTGAACTCTTCTGGAGGCATAGTTGACAAGCCGGAAGAATTGGACCAATAACCGATTCTCCTTATCCCTGCAGTGCCAATGACATTGATGACTTCATATGCAGTACCAATGAGATTCCCATCTGAAGTGAACTTGATTGTGCCACATACACCACTTATATTTACCTCTAAAATGCTGCTAAGTAACATGCTCCCTCCATCAAAGATGCTCAAACTATCAAAATGCAAGTTCCCTCCATGAAACTCGGTTAATCTCGAATCATTTGAAAATGAAATAGTTTCCCCTTGGTTTAAAAATGCGTCAAGTGCATGAGCAAGAAGCCAAACAGTGTCGTAGGCATACAAACCATAAGTATTTAGTCCGAAAAGCCCGCTTGTCAAATTGCTCCATCTCGAAACAAATTTTCTCTTGAGTTCTGAATCCAGAGTGTGCATACGCAATGTAAGAACACCTTGAATACTATCTATTGCCACTGGAGAGAGGGAAGTTTCTGTGTCAAGTATGGTAGAGAGCCAATCAGTAGCTATCCACACGTATCCACTTTTCATCATCCCCATCTTTTGTGCCACATCAACTACCTCTAGGCCCCAAGTAGCATATATGTGGAGGATAATTATCCTTGACTCCTTCAACAACACCTTAAGCAGTGTATCGGAGATTTCATTCCGGCTTACTTTAGGGCTCATAGGTGCTTTGTACGAAATTTTACAACGTTTATCGGCAAGTAGGTCACCTAATGCAGCAATCCCATTTCTACCATGATCATCATCAATATAGATTGCTATTACATCTCGCCATTCGTAGTAGCTTATAATTTCTGCTACAGCAGACATTTGGAAGAGGTCACTTTGTGTTGTCCTAACAAAGTAAGGGAATTGGAGTGAATTTAAGGTGGGGTCTGAAGCTGCAAAGGATAAGAGAGGGACTTGGAGCTCATTCGCAATATGTGAAATTACATGGGCCATAACTGATTGTTGGGGACCAATTATGGCCACGGTATCATTCTCCATAAACCGCAAAACTGTGAAAAAAGAATGAAAAGTCGTATAATCTGTATGATATTCTACGACTTGTCTAATTAAAGGAAGCAATGAGAAAATTGTGAATGAAGAAATTAACAAGAGATGTTTAAGAGGATGTACCTTCAACGATTCCCAGAAACCCGCTAGATTGTTTAGTATCCTGCATGGAAAGTTTGAGTTTAGTTCCTTTTAGAACTGCTGGATTTGAGTTCACATCTTCAACAGCAGCTTCTATTGCAACTTTTGCAACTTTTCCAATGGAAGTATTGAAAGAGACGATAGCGCCAATGTTAACAACGTTGGGTCTTGTAGAAACACGGACACCCGCAGCAGTGCCAATGAAAAGGCCATAGCAGAAAATCACTACCAGAAGCCGAAACATATGCATAGTGGCCGGCCGTTCTCCACTACCAAGACACCAAACAACCTAGCAGTCATAAACCATGAAAATAAGACGACATATTTTGTTAGTTTTTCGCTTCATCACAATGGGTACGTGTATACGTGTTAACGTGTATATATAGATATATATATACACAAAGCCATGAAGGAAATGAATGAAACTTACAGACATTGCTCTTTCAAGCAAGCATATATATTAACATGTCGCAAGAAACAAGTACCTCTAAATACGACTTCTTTAGAAAGTGGGAAGTTGAATGTTGTTGTTGTGTGCTTATATGGAGATCAGGAGTACGAAGGCCATTAGGTCATTGAAGATAAGGTGTTTGTGGTTAGTACTTAGTAGCAGCCCCACTTACCATCAAAATCGGGTTCATATAATGTAGTAGAATAGTTGAATTTGTTGTGGCATAGCAGGACTTTTTGGTGAAAGACAAAGTAATACAAAGATCATGATATCGACAAGGTTACATCAGATGCACAAAGAGATGGGAGTGGGAAATATGCACGAGGCCATGAGCTACACAAGGCATGATGGATAGTGGATAGATACTAAACATTTCATCCAAATAATTAAATGCCACTTAATTTGCACTATCTGAGAAATTATACCCACTTAATTGGGCTTCATCATATTTAATTTTACTTTGTTTAGTCTTTTCAATATCCTCCACTCCTGCCCAGCCTGGGTAATGCACTTATAAGACTGCATTATTGACTCCCCAATAATGCATCTAGGCCCACTCAAATTTGGTATTCTCCTTAATTCTCACCATTTATTTTATTTTTTATTTTTTGAGAAAAATTCTCACCATTTATGATATCTAAATTAACGTCATCAAAATTTTCAGTATTTGGAAATATATTTTCTTCACAGTACAGTTTGTCGATCAGTTACGTACCCTTGGGATTTCAATTTTTGTTTAGGACTGCTCAATGAATATTCAAGGTCACAAGAATATTAATACGATTAGAATGGGCCCGTTTCACAAGCTCATGGGCAAAAAAAATTAAAATGAACAATATTAAAGCAAAACCTCTGTAGCACCTTAATTTCAAGGCCTAATTAATGGCACATCACATTTATTGACGTTGATCGAAGGAAATTTTATACATTATTATATTACCACAACATTTACATTTTTGTTTGACGGTAAAGTCGACACACTCCTATTAAATTGTCAATCAATTGACAATGTACTCTCAAAATTTTTAATTGTAATAATGTCTCCCAAACTACCAAAACATTGTTAATGTACCCCCTAGACTAGCAAAAAGATAAAAATACCCTTACAAATTTGAAACAAATATTAAAAACAATTAATTTTTCTTAAAAACAAAAATTTTAAATAAAGAAAAATAATTTATTTTTTATTTAAAAAAAACGATTTTTTTAATTTTTTTTAAACCAAAATTTTAATTTTTTTTTTTTAAACGGAATTTTTTACTAAACAAACTTAAAAAAAAAAAAAAAAAATTAAAGAACGAAAATTTTTATTTTTATTTAATTTTTTTAATTTGGCCACTCCTTCAATTTTTTTTCTTTCAATTTTAGGTTTTTTCTAGAAGTTTTAGTGTAAGTTTTGTTTTTATTTTATTAAGAGTAATTTCATCATTGGGGGACATTGTCATAATTGAAAGTGCAGGGGGGAAGGAGGTGACATTTTCAATTAAGTTATAGTTTGAGGGGATATGTAGACTTGTCCTTTTTATTTTATTTATAAGTTTTTAACCACTCCATTTACATATAAAAACAATGTATTGATCATAATGTTATACATCAACCCTGGATCCATGTCCTATTTCTCAAAGTCTATGTGGTGTGGTCTATTATGAATATTAGTTTTTTGGTTGAGAAACCCTAACTAGCACATAAACTTTGGGGGATAAGAGATAAATGAAAGTGACGAAATAGAATTACTCATGTATTGAACATATAGAAGATAACGGCTATTATAAATGTTCATATCCTTGTAGGCCGGTTATTACACTTGTTGAGGCCCAACATAATCACCGTTACAATTGCACCAAGCCCAATATTAAAAAAAAAAAGTTATAAACCCTACACGAAAATACATTATTAGACTAAATAATTATTTGGTACTAGATTGTCCTAATTTCAATTTTCAATATTACAGGAAAGTTGCGAGGTCCATCACATCTTAAGCTGCTTGAACTAACCATATATGCTTCATTGCCAACATAAACACGTACCAACATTTGAAACATTTACAGATTCATCTTCATCGAATATTCTTCCACTTGATATCATCTTCCTTCGCTTTCTATTTGATCTGCTTTTCTCTGCGTCTTCTACAACTTTGTTTTCCTTTTTTTTAACAAATGAGACAAATGATTGTGAACTCCGGCTAGAATGCCTCATGTACTGATAAATCATCTTAATAAGATAGCAAAGCAAAGCAATAAAGCAAGCTGATCCACATAGTAAAAAGAGCCCCTATAAACTTTTAAGTGAAATGCGGTCTACGTCTTCCTTTGCACCTTCTGAGCCGCAAGCTTGTCTTGAAAGCCATTTGTCATGAATCTTTTGTAATTCCCCACTCTTTAACAACTTTAAGATTGCAGTTGACATGTCAATTGCTAAGGGTGACTCCCGTGGAAAAGCCTAATCAATCAACAAATGTAGGACAAAAGTTTATTTTTCTACTTTTAAACACAAAAACCGTGTTCAAGTTTTTGAAAACAACTAAAAATTAAGATCAAATTGATTCGACGGTATGACATGTTTGGTATAAATATAAAACTTACAAAACCCCATCCCATTTTGGTGAACTCTTGACCTACTATACCAAATTCACATCTGCTGGAGAGGAAGAGCTCCATATATGCTCGCTTGTCAACCACCGCAGCAACACCACCCTTGTTGGGGCCATCGATCAAGGCTTTCTCAAATTCTTCTGCCGAGTCAAGAGGAACAAGTCTAGACTTATCTATGTTGAGCTCCTCGATTAAATAATTTTCAGTAAATGAACCACTCTGGTAACCAATGGGACCATTACTTATTATTAAACTTTCAATCCCTTTAACAGAGTAAGAAAGCTTTTCGACCGTAAGGATTGAGGTCAAACTTGCAGTATAACTCAAATTGAGTATTAGAACTACAAAAAACCATATTATAAGCACTAAGCGACCAAGAGCACTGTCAATCTTTTCTCCTACATAAAACAGGAAATTAAGGAGCTGCATATAAGACCTTTTGTGCCTGCATTTGAAGAATAGCCAATGAACACTAATTAAGCTAGTGCATTTTACTTGTACTTACTGTGAGCAGTAAACAAAGTTAAAAAGCTAAACCTGCAAAGTAAAGCACGAAATTGGCAATTAGGCCGGGATTGAGACCAAGATTTAAGAATCTACACAACATAAAGTTAACTTTCTCAACTCTCCACGAAGAGAAGGTAGTTAAGATGTTAGTTAAATCATCGTTTATTCCAAAAATTTAAACGAATTCAAAATGATAAATTTAATCATTTAATTAATATTTCAACAATAAATATCCTAAGAAAGCGTAGTAATTGTTAAGGGCTCACCAAATGATGGTGGCAAACTGTTTTCTAGGAATTGCCTAGAAATCATCATTTGTCCGACGCTCCAAAATTCAAATAACTACTCCCACAGCAAGAAAAAATAAACATGTGACAAACCACATCATTGGGGTAAATGGTCTTAAAAACGCCCAAGCACTAGAGTTGAGCTTTTGAACTAGGGCCACTACAACGAGCCCGAACTTGATATATGGCTGTGTAAAATCCACCATCTTTGTCCGATTGGTAGTAATTGTAATGTCACCAACCACAACATCGAATTCTTGTATGGAAGTGAAAATCCAGTGAATTAGGAATATAAAGTATATTACGTAAATACTTAAGTTGGTAAAAACACATTATCAAAAAAATGCCAAACACAAAACAAAAACTGTTTTCACTTTTATCTTGCATCGTGACATTTTTTTCAACCAAAAATTGAAAACTCGCCAAATCACATTAACTTACGTTCGTTGTGATCTTCTTCAAAAGATCATCGTATATGGGAACTCTATGTCCATCTCCAAATGGAATGAACTTATACGGGAGTGCATATGGTAATAATGCAACTGCAGCATTAAATACATCAATGCGATAACCATGAAAGGCATCAGAGCCATATACTAGGGCAGCAAATTCATGAAAACTAATTCGGACTGGGACTCCAACCTGCAATTGCTTTTCATTGCTCGAGAATGCCCACCCGCAAGGCTTTTCAGTTGTTTGTCCCGGCCAGATTACACCATATAGTTGTTGATTTGAAAGGGAAAGATTTATTTGTCTGTTGAATTCTTCTGGAGGCACAGTTGACAAGCCAGAAGAATTGGACCAATAACTGATTCTCCTTATCCCAGCAGTGCCATGACATTGATGACTTCATATGCATTGCGAATGAGGTTCCCATCTAAAGTGAACTTAATTGGGCCACTTACCCCACTTATGTTCGTCTCTAAAATGGCACTAAGCAACATGTTCCCCCCATCAAAGATGCTCAAACTATCAAAATGCAAGTTCCTTCCATGAAACTCAGTTAATCCTGTATCATTTGAAAATGAAACATTTCCCCCCTGGTTTAAAAATGTGTCAAGTGCTTGAGCAAGAAGCCAAACAGTGTCGTAAGCATACAGACCATAAGTATTTAGTCCGAAAAGCCCGCCCGTCAAATTTCTCCATCTCGAAACAAAATTTCTCGAGTTCTGAATCCGGAGTGTGCATACTTAATGTAAGAACCCCTTGAATACTATTTGTTGCCACTTGAGAGAGGGAAGTTTCTGTGTCAAGTATAGTAGAGAGCCAATCAGTAGCTATCCACACGTATCCACTTTTCATCATCCCCATCTTTTGTGCCACATCAACTACCTCTAGACCCCAAGTAGCATATATGTGGAGGATAATTATCCTTGACTCCTTCAACAACACCTTAAGCAGTGTATCGGAGATTTCATTCCGGCTTACTTTGGGGCTCATAGGTGCTTTGTACGATATTTTACAACGTTTATCAGCAAGTAGGTCACCTAATGCAGCAATCCCATTTCTGCCATGATCATCATCAATATAAATTGCTATTACATCTCGCCATTCATAGTAGCTTACAATTTCTGGTACAGCAGACATCTGAAAGAGGTCACTTTGTGTTGTCCTAACAAAGTAAGGAAATTTGAGTGAATTTAGGGTGGGGTCTGAAGCTGCAAAGGATAAGAGAGGGACTTGGAGCTCATTCGCAATATGTGAAATTACATGGGCCATAACTGATTGTTGGGGACCAATTATGGCCATGGTATCATTCTCCATAAACCGCAAAGCTGTGAAAGAAGAATGAAAAGTCGTATAATCTGTATGATATTCTACGACTTGTCTAATTAAATGAAGCAATGAGAAAATTGTGAATGAAGAAACAAGAGATGTTTAAAAGGATGTACATTCAACGATTCCCAGAAACCCGCTAGATTGTTTAGTATCCTGCATGGCAAGTTTGAGTTTAGTTCCTTTTAGAACTGCTGGATTTGAATTCACATCTTCGACTGCAGCTTCTATCGCAACTTTTGCAACTTTCCCAATGGAAGAATTGAGAGACAAAATAGCGCCAATGTTAACAACACTCGGTCTTGTAGAAACACGGACACCCGCAGCAGTGCCAATGAAAAGGCCATGGCAGAAAATCATCAGCAGAAGCCAAAATATATTCATGGTGGCCGGCCGTTTTCCACTACAAAGACACCAAACAACCTAGCATTCATAAACAATGAAAATAAGACAAAACATATATATTCTGTTAGTTTTTTGCTACATTCATCACAATGGTCTTGCACCCGTACCAGTGCCAACGAAACCTCTGGAGTTGTTCTTCTTGTTCAGATGGAATCGTAGATCGAACTGAATTGATTTCAGACCTCCCTCAGATTTGCTCTGCGGCCAACTGTCACAAGAATCTAAAGAGAGAAGAGGCCAGGAGCGGTACTTAAGTATGAAGATGAAGATCAGATATATAGAGAAAGTTCGAAGAAAGAAAAGGAGATGAAGATGTATTAATAAATGAAATGTGAGTGTGACAATATTATTAGGTGAAAATATTAAATGGTAGTTTTAATTTTAAATTATAACGAATACCAAACAATAGGGTCACGTGGGCCCTTTAGTGTGTTGTTGAAGTTGCAAAAGGTTAAAGGCTCTCACGTGGATTTTTCTTATCAATGTTATTACACTTGTACGTGGAGGCACAACATAATGATCACTGTTACATTTATAACCACTTACATTATAAATTAAAAAAGATTAAAAAGGAAAATCAAAGGCTATGGTCCATGGAAGAAGATGTGGTGTATGGACAGGGGAGTTGGGCAGCATGCATGAATTGAAGTACATAAGGCTGAGAGCCTGAGACTCGAGAGGGAATGGTAGGACTCTTAAACACAGACATGCACATACAAATACGTATGCGTATTTTACGTGTGTATACGTGTACATATATATGAAGCCATGAAGATCGAAATGATTGAAACTTAAAAGACACTGCTCTTTCAAGCATATATTAATTAACTTGTCGCATGCGAGAAACAAGTACGACCTCTAAAAACTACTTTTAAAAATGGGAAAAGTTTAATGTTGTTGTTTTGTGCTTAGATGGAGATCAAGAGTAGGAAGGTAATCAGGTGGAAGAGTCAACACCCGGGGGACGCGGGTCAATATTCATGAAGTCTGAAGATGAGGTGTTTGTGGCTAGTAGCAGCCCCCACACACCATCAAAATTGGGTTCATATATATATAATGAAGTGGCTAGAATAATTGAATTTGTTGTGGCATAGCAGGTCTTTTGGTGAAAGACAAAAGTAATACAATCAAGATATCGACAGAGGTTACATCAGATGCACAAAGAGGTGGAGGCCATGACCTACACAAGGCCAGATGGATAGATACCACACATTTCATCCAAATAAATGCCACTTGCATTATCTGAAATTATACCCACCTAATTGGGCTTCTTTATATTTTTACTTTGTTTAGTCTTTTTCAATATGCTCCACTCCTGCCCCCCGCCTGGGTAATGCAATAAGACTGCATTATGCCGTTATTGACTCCCCAATAATGCATCTAGGCCACTCAAATTCTGTATTTATGATTTCTAAATTAACTTTCATTGAAATTTTCAGTACTTGGAAATATATTTGCTCAATGAATATTCAAGGTCACAAGAATATTAATACAATTAAAATCGGCCCATTTTACAAGCTTATGGGCAAAAAAAAATTAAAATGAACAATATTAAAGCAAAACGTATGTAGCACCTTAATTTTCAAGGCGTAATGGCACCACACATTTATTAACGTTGATAGAAGGAAATTTTATACATTATTATATTACCACAACATTTACATTTTTGTTCTAGGGTAAAGTCGACACACCCCTATTAAATTGTCACTCAATTTTTTTTTTTTTTTTTTTTTGACATGTGTACACAAGGGAAGGGGGGGATTTGAATTTATGACATCCACTTCATTAGGCGTGATTCACAGCCGATTGAGCTACCCCTTGAGGACAAATTGTCACTCAATTGACAATGTACTCTCAAATTTTTTAATTGTAACAATGTCCCCCAAACTACCAAAATATTATCAATGTACCCTCAAGGCTAGCAAAAAGATAAAAAATATCCCTACAAATTTGAAAAAAATATTAAAAACAATTAATTTTTCTTAAAAACAAAAATTTTAAATAAATAAAAAGAATTTATTTTTTAAAAAACGATTTTTTTTAATTTTTTTAAATGAAAATTTTAATTTTTTTAAAACGGAAATTTTTACTATAAAAACTATTTTTTTAAAAAAAAAATAAAGAATGAAACCTTTTTTTTTTTTAGAAAAAAAAAGAAATTTTTATTTAATTTTTTTAATTTGGCCACTCCTTCCATTTTTTCTCTTCCAATTTTAGGTTTTTTCTAGAAGTTTTAGTAAGTTTTGTTTTTATTTTACTAAGAGTAGTTCCATCAATGGGGGGACATCGTTATAATTGAAAGTGTGGGGGAAGAGGGTGACATTTTCAATTAAGTGGTAGTTTGAGGAGGTATGTGGACTTGTCCTTTATATATATATATATATATATATATGTTTTTAACCACTCCATTTACATTTATAAACAATGTATTGATCGTAATGCTATACATCACCCCTCGCTCCATATCCTATCTCTCAAAGTCTATGTGGTGTGGTCTATTATGAATATTAATTTTTTGGTTGAGAAACCCTAACTAGCACATAAACTTTGAGGGATAAGAGATAAATGAAAGTGACGAATATAATTACTCATGTATTGAACATATAGAAGATAACGGCTATTATAAATGTTCATATCCTTGTAGGCCCATTATTACACTTGTTGAGGCCCAACATAATCACTGTTACAATTGCACTAAGTCCAATATTTAACAGAAAATTTATTAACCCTACATGAAAATACATTACTAAACTAAAGCTCTGTGAAGTAACTAACGGATACTAATTAATTATTTGGTACTAAATTGTCCTAATTTCAATATTACAGGAAAGTTGCGAGGTCCATCACATCTTAAGTTGCTCAAACTAACTATATATGCTTCATTGCCAACATAAACACGTACCAACATTTGAAACATTTACATATTCATCTTCATCAAATCGTCTTCCACTTGATATTATCTTCCTTCGCTTTCTATTTGATCTGCTTTTCTCTGTGTCTTCCACAACTTTGTTTTCCTTTTCTTTAACAAATGAGACAAATGATTGTGAGCTCCGGCCAGAATGCCTCATGTACTGATAAATCATCTTAATAAGATAGCAAAGCAAAGCAATAAAGCAAGCTGATCCACAAAGTAAAAAGAGCCCCCAAAAACTTTTAAGCGAAAGGCGGTCTACGTCTTCCTTTGCACCTTCTGAGCTGCAAGCTTGTCTTGAAAGCCACTTGTCATGAATCTTCTGTAATTCTCCACTCTCTGACAACTTTAAGATTGCAGTTGACATGTCAATTGCTAAGGGTGACTCCCGTGGAAAAGCCTAACCAATCAAAAAATGTGGGAAAAAAGTTATTTTTCTCCTTTTGAACATAAAAACCATGTTCAAGTTTTCAAAAACAAGTAAAAATTGAGATCGAATTGATTCGACAATATGACATGTTTGGTATAAATATGATACTTACAAAACCCCAACCCATTTTGGTAAACTCTTGACCTACTATACCAAATTCACATCTGCTGGAGAGGAAGAGCTCCATATATGCTCGCTTGTCAACCACCGCAGCAACACCACCCTTGTTGGGGCCATCGATCAAGGCTTTCTCAAATTCTTCTGCCGAGTCAAGAGGAACAAGTCTAGACTTATCTATGTTGAGCTCCTCGGTTAAATAATTTTTAGTAAATGAACCACTCTGGTAACCAATGGGATCATTACTTATTATTAAACTTTCAATCCCTTTAACAGAGTAAGAAAGCTTTTCAACCGTGAGGATTGAGGTCAAACTTGCAGTATAACTCGAATTGAGTATTAGAACTACAAAAAGCCATATTAGAAGGACTAAGCGACCAAGAGCACTGTCAATCTTTTCTCCTACATAAAACAGGAAATTAAGGAGCTGCATATAAGACCTTTTGTGCCTACATGTGAAGAATAGCCAATGAACACTAATTAAGCTAGTGCATTTTACTTGTACTTACTGTGAGCAGTAAACAAAGTTGAAAAGCTAAACCTGCAAGGTAAAGCACGAAATTGGCAATTAGGCCAGGGTTGAGACCAAGATTTAAGAATCTACACAACATAAAGTTAACTTTCTCAGCTCTCCTCGAAGATAAGGTAGTTAAGATGTTAGTTAAATCACCGTTTATCCCAAAAATTTAAACATATTCAAAATGATAAATTTAATCATTTTATCAATATTTTAACTTAAAATGTCCTAAGAAAGCGTAGTAATTTTTAAGGGCTCACCAAACGATGGTGGCAAACTGTTTTCTAGGAATGCCCTGGAAATCATCATTTGTCCTGCGCTCCAAAATCCAAATAACTACTCCCACAGCAAGAAAAAATAAACATGTGACAAACCACATCATTGGGGTAAATGGTCTTAAAAACGCCCAAGCACTAGAGTTGAGCTTTCGAACTGGGGCCACTACAACAAGCCCGGATTCGATATATGGTTGTGTAAAATCCACCATCTTTGTCCGATTAGTGGTAATTGTAATGTCACCAACCACAGCATCGAATTCCTGTATGGAAGTGGAAATCCAGTGAATTAGGAATATAAAGTATATTACATAAATACTTAAGTTGGTAAAAACGCATTATCAAAAAAATGCCAAACATAAGACAAAAACTATTTTTCACTTTTATCTTGCATCATAAGATTTTTTTCAACCAAAAACTGAAAACACGCCAAATCACATCAACTTACGTTCGTTGTGATCTTCTTCAGAAGATCATCGTATATGGGAACTCTATGTCCATCTCCAAATGGAATGAACTTATACGGGAGTGCATATGGTAATAATGCCACTGCGGCATTAAATACATCAATGCAATAACCATGAAAGACATCAGAGCCATATACTAGGGCAGCAAATTCATGAAAACTAATTCGGACCGGAACTCCAACCCGCAATTGTTTTTCGTTGCTTGAGAATGCCCACCCGCGAGGCTTTTCAGTTGTTTGTCCCGGCCAGATAACACCATATAATTGTTGATTTGAAAGGGAAAGATTTATTTGTCTGTTGAACTCTTCTGGAGGCACAGTTGACAAGCCAGAAGAATTGGACCAATAACCAATTCTCCTTATCCCAGCAGTGCCAATGACATTGATGACTTCATATGCATTGCGAATGAGGTTCCCATCTGAAGTGAACTTGATTGGGCCACTTACACCGCTTATGTTCATCTCTAAAATGGCGCTAAGCAACATGTTCCCCCCATCAAATATGCTCAAACTTTCAAAATTCAAGTTCCCTCCATGAAACTCGGTTAATCCTGTATCATTTGAAAATGAAATATTTCCCCCCTTGTTTAAAAATGCGTCAAGTGCTTGAGCAAGAAGCCAAACAGTGTCGTAAGCATACAGACCATAAGTATTTAGTCCGAAAAGCCCACCTGTCAAGTTTCTCCATCTCGAAACAAATTTCCTCTTGAGTTCTGAATCTAGAGTGTGAATACGCAATGTAAGAACACCTTGAATACTATCTGTTGCCACTGGAGAGAGGGAAGTTTCTGTGTCAAGTATAGTAGAGAGCCAATCTGTAGCTATCCACACGTATCCACTTTTCATCATCCCCATCTTTTGTGCCACATCAACTACCTCTAGACCCCAAGTAGCATATATGTGGAGGATAATTATCCTTGACTCCTTCAACAACACCTTAAGCAGTGTATCGGAGATTTCATTCCGGCTTACTTTAGGGCTCATAGGTGCTTTGTATGAGATTTTACAACGTTTATCGGCAAGTAGGTCACCTAATGCAGCAATCCCATTTCTGCCATGATCATCATCAATATAGATTGCTATTACATCTCGCCATTCATAGTAACTTATAATTTCTGCTATAGCAGACATCTGAAAGAGGTCACTTTGTGTTGTCCTAACAAAGTAAGGGAATTGGAGTGAATTTAGGGTGGGGTCCGAAGCTGCAAAGGATAAGAGAGGGACCTGGAGCTCATTCGCAATATGTGAAATTACATGGGCCATAACTGATTGTTGGGGACCAATTATGGCCACTGTATCATTCTCCATAAACCGCAAAGCTGTGAAAGAAGAATGAAAAGTCGTATAATCTGTATGATATTCTACGACTTGTCTAATTAAAGGAAGCAATGAGAAAATTGTGAATAAAGAAATTAACAAGAGATGTTTAAGAGGATGTACCTTCAACGATTCCCAGAAACCCGCTAGATTGTTTAGTATCCTGCATGGCAAGTTTGAGTTTAGTTCCTTTTAGAACTGCTGGATTTGAATTCACATCTTCGACAGCAGCTTCTATCGCAACTTTTGCAACTTTCCCAATGGAAGAATTGAGAGACAAAATAGCGCCAATGTTAACAACACTCGGCCTTGTAGAAACACGGACACCCGCAGCAGTTCCAATGAAAAGGCCATAGCAGAAAATCAGCAGCAGAAGCCAAAATATATTCATGGTGGCCGGCCGTTTTCCACTACAAAGACACCAAACAACCTAGCATTCATAAACAATGAAAATAAGACAAAACATATATATTCTGTTAGTTTTTTGCTACATTCATCACAATGGTCTTGCACCCGTACCAGTGCCAACGAAACCTCTGGAGTTGTTCTTCTTGTTCAGATGGAATCGTAGATCGAACTGAATTGATTTCAGACCTCCCTCAGATTTGCTCTGCGGCCAACTGTCACAAGAATCTAAAGAGAGAAGAGGCCAGGAGCGGTACTTAAGTATGAAGATGAAGATCAGATAGAGAAAGTTCGAAGAAAGAAAAGGAGATGAAGATGTATTAATAAATGAAATGTGAGTGTGACAATATTATTAGGTGAAAATATTAAATGGTAGTTTTAATTTTAAATTATAACGAATACCAAACAATAGGGTCACGTGGGCCCTTTAGTGTGTTGTTGAAGTTGCAAAAGGTTAAAGGCTCTCACGTGGATTTTTCTTATCAATGTTATTACACTTGTACGTGGAGGCACAACATAATGATCACTGTTACATTTATAACCACTTACATTATAAATTAAAAAAGATTAAAAAGGAAAATCAAAGGCTATGGTCCATGGAAGAAGATGTGGTGTATGGACAGGGGAGTTGGGCAGCATGCATGAATTGAAGTACATAAGGCTGAGAGCCTGAGACTCGAGAGGGAATGGTAGGACTCTTAAACACAGACATGCACATACAAATACGTATGCGTATTTTACGTGTGTATACGTGTACATATATATGAAGCCATGAAGATCGAAATGATTGAAACTTAAAAGACACTGCTCTTTCAAGCATATATTAATTAACTTGTCGCATGCGAGAAACAAGTACGACCTCTAAAAACTACTTTTAAAAATGGGAAAAGTTTAATGTTGTTGTTTTGTGCTTAGATGGAGATCAAGAGTAGGAAGGTAATCAGGTGGAAGAGTCAACACCCGGGGGACGCGGGTCAATATTCATGAAGTCTGAAGATGAGGTGTTTGTGGCTAGTAGCAGCCCCCACACACCATCAAAATTGGGTTCATATATATATAATGAAGTGGCTAGAATAATTGAATTTGTTGTGGCATAGCAGGTCTTTTGGTGAAAGACAAAAGTAATACAATCAAGATATCGACAGAGGTTACATCAGATGCACAAAGAGGTGGAGGCCATGATCTACACAAGGCCAGATGGATAGATACCACACATTTCATCCAAATAAATGCCACTTGCATTATCTGAAATTATACCCACCTAATTGGGCTTCTTTATATTTTTACTTTGTTTAGTCTTTTTCAATATGCTCCACTCTTGCCCCCCCCCCGGCCGCCTGGGTAATGCACTAAGACTGCATTGTGCCATTATTGACTCCCCAATAATGCATCTAGGCCACTCAAATTCTGTATTTATAATTTCTAAACTAACTTTCATTGAAATTTTCATCACTTGGAAACATATTTTCTTGATACTTCACAAGCTGATGGGAGAAAAAATTTAAAATGAACAATAAAACAAAACGAATGTTCCGTTCATATGTAGGCTGTAGCTGTAGCACCTTAATTTCAAGGCCAAATGGCACAATACATTTATTAAAGTTGATTGAAGGAAATTTTATACATTAATAATATTACCACTCCATTTACTTTCTTTTTTAAAAAAAATATATATATATTTATAAGTTTTTAACCACTCCATTTACATTTATAAACAACATGTTTCAATAACATACACCAATATTGAGATACTAACTGCAGCCACAAGTAGTTCTTAAGCAATTAGAAGAGGCCAAAGAGGCATTCAACATTGGTTTTGAAATACTTCTGAAAGCATTCCTCTTCCCTGCAGTATCTGTAAATAACTTCGTATACTTGGATTAGAAGTCTTGGAAATCGACTTGCAAAGTAGATATCATATCCTTCAGGAACTGGTCCTACAAGCTCCTAAAATATCCGCCAAAAACAGAAAAATTAATATCAGCTACAGGTGTACCCAAAAAAAAATTACCTAAAATAATCAAATTAAATGGCCTGAAGATATCTAGATTGTACTATCACACCAATATGTCACAAATGGAAAATAAATTTCTTGATTGGAGTAGCAGCCTAGTTTTTATAATTAAATGCTCTAGAAGCCTTAAGCTATCAGAGTGGGATAGAATTTATCTATTTTATTTTTAACAAAAATAAGTTATCTTTAGAAGAAGAAAAAAAAAAAGGAAGAAGAAGAAGAAGAAAACAGAGACTTCAATGATTGATTTCTGTAGGGTCCAACGAGAACACTTGGGAACATGGATCGAAAATAGGGTAACATGATTGCATCAAGGAGATCTAATTTAAAACTAATCTTACAATTCACAATCGATAAAGAAGTTTAGATGATAATAAGACTAATATTAACCAATTTAAGTAACTAAAGCTTAAGAATTTCTTAGTAGGGCAAAATAGCCTAACAATACCAGATGATAGTACGGTTACAAATTTGAAAATTGCATGAAGGAGATCTAGATTAAAACTAATTTACAATTCAAGAACTGCCCAAAAGTTTTTAAAATATAAATCAAATATTTATCAATCTAAGTAACCAAGGCTAACAATGGTCGTTTCAAAATGGATTATCAATCCTACAAAGAATAATAGTTAGTCTCTTGACCTATTTAAGGAGAAGGTTCCAGTTTCGGTTTAGGTTTAGGTTTACCAATACAAATTCACTCATAAACAGACCAAATTCAGGATGAAGACCATAATTCTACCATTTCATAAACTTTTCTTTTAAAAATTAAGTCCTCATTCATAAAGCAACCATCTCGTAATAACATCATTGTAGCACCATCCAATAAGTGATCATGCTACCATATACGAGTATTTGTGTGGAAGTGTGTGTATATATGTAGGATTTAGGATTTAGGTTTTTAGCTTGATTGTTGCCTCAAAAAGTCGGGCTTGAACTTCCCAACCCATTTCGTATATGGATTAGATCTCATCAAAATGAGCAGCTATATGCGAAGCTGCTTGGCGCAATGTAACTCACTGTTCCTCATTGTCCCCAAAAAACCAACAAATTAATGTACAATTTTCAGTTCGAGAAACAAACCTGAATTTCTTTAGGGAGCTCTCCATAATGGTTCAACTTGTTTCGCATGACACGCAGCAAGTCTCGAACACTGTCAAATTTATACCGCCTATAACGACCAATGTTAGTGATAAATGCAGTTTCCATCTTTTCATCCCATTTCCCACCTAATGCCACCACTCCAATTCTTTCTAATGCTTGCAAGAGATTAGAATGAGTCTCCCTATCCTCCAATTCTACCCTATCACTAGTGTCCCGAAGAAATGAGAGTCTCATCTCAGAACTCCAGAACAGAGGATGGTGCAACACCTCCGATGCCTTTGGCCTGAGAGCAAATTAGAAGAACTTATGTTCAGCATATCACAAAAAGAAAATATGTATAACTGGAATTGCGGTAAAGCTCATATCATATAAGAATAAAAGTTCACTGTAAGTAAGTATCAATGACCAAATGCAATAGTCAACTATTGACTGATTCATTGTGTGCATATTACATACAAGACAATAACTCTCTCAAAGCTATGAAAACAACTTAGGCTATTTGTAAATGGAACCATAAAAAAACGCCATTTGATTGTTTTGAATATCAATAAATTCAAAGGAATGAATTCATGGTTGGATTGTCCTGCTGCCAGAAGGCCTTACAGAAAATTTGGCATGAAATTAAAAAAGGTTGACTAGAGGTCAAGTCCAATCATAATGTGTCCATACTACCAATAAACTTAACCAGAAATAGTTGATAGCAGCTACGTTGGTTCTGGTTTTGTTCCTTCAATTGCTATTGGAAACAAAATGAACTCTTCCATTTTAATGGAGCATCTAGGTGCTGCCTTATTTGATGAGCAGTAGTTTTAGTCAAAAGGTATTCTCCACCTACAGAACAACCACTCATCATAGAAGAATGTAAGCTAGAATGATTAAAATTATTCAAGAAATAACAGGCTAAACATCCATAGTATGCAAGAAAACCATTACTAACTATCAAAAAGAAAATATTTACTATTTGAAGAAAAGTAATACTCAAACCTTAATTCAGGGTCAGGGTTTAATAAACGATAAATAAGATCCAGAGCTTCAGGGATATGTTCAACCAAAAAGAGGTCCATTTGGTTCTTCACAATGTTGATATCACGTTCAAGATGATTGCCAAATGGATGCCTACCTCCAGTGATGCAGAAAAAAATGACACAGCCTAAACTAAATAAATCTACAGCACGTGTTTGACGCCCATGAAGAAGTTGTTCTGGTGCTTGCCAACCAGAACTACCACAACCTGCAATAAGTCATTAAATATTAAGCTAATAATTTGAATAATGGTTAAGATTTCATGGATAGATATTAAGATATAACGATGTACAATGCACACTAAGAGAGTTCGTGACACACTGCTCCTAGATCATCTAGTTCCATCATAAACATTCTAGCAATTATCACAACTTGGATCCTACGTAATGGCTAATGGATATTTTTAGAAAACTCATCACATAATGGCTCCAATTAGCGCTGCATGTAATCAATGTACATGAAGGGTGCAAACCATTGAAACCATTGACAGAATAACTAGGTAAGAGTACTTGCCAGTAGCATGATGACCCAAGGAAGACATATTATCAACAAGGCGCTTGCTAATGCCCATGTCAGAAAGCTTTGCACATACAGAACTTTCCTTGATTATCAACACATTTGGAGGCTTTAAGTCCCGATGAATTATTCCCAATTCATGCAAATGCACCAGCCCAGAAACCATATCCCTGTGACACAAATTAACGATTGAGGGTTATGAAGATGCTAATCAAATCTGAACAATGTGATATGAACATCTACTGAACTTTAAAACTGAAAAAGAGTATTTAGCCTCCAGTTGTATTCACATGAGTCTATACAAGCCCAAAAGCCACATTTAAAGCATTAAAATCAAATATCAAATAAATATGCTTCATCCACCTGGTCAGTAAACTTATGGGCAGTTCAGAAGACCACCTGCATGAGTAGGAGCAATTCAAAAGACTTATGGGGCTCAAGGAATATCATGGCTTTTTCTAAAGATGTATGTTTGTGTATATGTGTGTGTGTGTGGTTTAGGTGAGAGAGGCTACGTAGAAAACATAGCCTCCTCTTTCTCTATTTTCTTCTCATGCAAACCCTACAACACGGTATTAGAGCAAAGGTGCTAAATTCAAACATTGTCTCCATTATTTACCCCCTATTTCAATTAAAATAATCTACATATTGTTTGGTCCACATGTGACAGGGGAGTGTTAAAGTATTAATTAAATGAATAAATTCAACTATTTCTATTAACTTAAGCTTTTGAGATAAGTGGTGGTTTAATAGTTTAGATAAATCAATGCATATTATCATAGAAACAATAAAAAGTTTCATACAAAGCAAGACATGTTAACAATCTCTTAATGTGAAATGTTATATCATCAGTGAGACTTCTAACCAACCTCATAATCTTTAATAATAAAGGTGACGGATAGCCATTTGCTTTCCACAAATTAAGACCGGGCATAATATCCTTCACTGATTCCAAGTGGGATTTATACTCGACCATACCTCTCGTAGCTTGGTCCTTTTTGAGCATTGGGTATTGCGAACAATCTAAAGAAATCTGGATCAAATCATCCAAGCTGCAAGTACAACGCTCTAGAGAGAGATAGACAAAATCTTGATCATACTCTACTCCATACCATCTAACAATGTTTGGATGCCGGTCAGATGCAATAAGATTCTGAATTTCTTTAAAAGCAACATCATTATGAGCTTGGACAAGACGTTTCACAGCAACTGGTCGACCTTCATAGATTCCCTCGAGGACAATGGTACCATTGCTTCCCTTAGCAATTTCTGTGTTTGATACAAATAGTTTACCTATCCTACGTCCATCAGAGCTACCATCTAGAAGCTTATCAAGGTGCAACGATATTTTATTTTCACCATCAATATGTGAAAATACATCTCCAATTTCAGATGAAACATGCTTATCCCTTGTCTCAACACTGTCATGCTTTCCCAATTTTCTATTTTTCTTCCTCTTGGAAGATGCAGTTTTTGAGCTAGAATTATGGGGCTGCTCATTCAACAAAGCTTGTTTTTTAAACACCCGAACATAGCCTTTAACAACAAGGCCAACAACAAGAATGATAACGAACACAATGATAGACAATGCTGTTGACCGTTCAAAAAACATGCTTAACACGTGCTTAAGATAAATTTTAATGCCATGCACATTCACAATCCCTGTATTGTCAATCTCCATTGGAGGCAGTGGAAGCATTGCTTGATGAATGTTTGTTTTGGATTGCAAAGGCAGCAGAGAGTTTGGAGTAGGGGCCGGGAGCATAACATTTTCATGTTGAATATCTACAAATTCATCAACCTTGGGCTGTGTAGGAATCATCAGACCTGAAGGAGGCATTGGGAGCGTCATATCTTCAAGATGAGCCCCAGGGATTCTTTCAGACCTAGAGGATTCTAGCAAATTATGACTCCTATGGCGGAAAACAGCAGCTCTTGTGTGACATGACAAGGGGATAGCAAAATCAATGCCAATTTCAGAACCAGGCTTATCTGGAAAATTCAATGGAGCCCCACTAGAAGCATCTAGACAAAGCAAAGAAGCCCCAACTTCAGCAATTGTCATATTCCATGAAGTTTTTTCTGAGTCTCGAGCAAAAGACGTCAATGTATAATCTGTCCTTGTGATGTGAAGCCGCAAATCAACAATATCTGGGTTTTTAGGACCAGATTTTACCAACTCCTTATTGGCTCTATTATAATATGAAACACTTTGAGTTTCATCACCCCGCAATGTGGATGGAGAATCAAATCTATAAGTGCGGATCAGCTTTCCAGTCCTAAGATCTACCTCAAACACAGTAGTTTTCTTAGATCCAAGCGTAACAGCTCCATCCTCTGATATGTATGGCGTATTTTTGAAAAATTCATCAATAGTCATTGAAAGTTTCTGCATTAGCAACAGTAAAACAAAAATAAGGTATATCAAAGAAAGTAATCATGGCCAAAAGCTGTATTTAGACATAACCAAACCTGGTATCATAATAGCTGAACTCATAACAAGGACATCTTTTAGGCAATGCCCAGAAGCATTAATTGATCAGAAGAAAAATAAACCTACGTACATGACAGTTTCTAGCAATTATCAAAGTCAAGCAACTACAGAGGTTAAGCCACAATGAAACGCCTAGAAAATCCTTAGGTGCTAACAAAACAATAATACATGCATTGGAATAATATCAAACTCTAATTCTTCTCCAAACACACTTATATAAATTTATTTTCCATTTAAAAAAAAAAATTGTAACAAAGGAATAACACAACTTCTGATGTGTCAATATGAAATGGTCAAAACTTTTTAATTGACAGGTGGGCCTGGGTGGGCCTAGGAGGAAGTGACAAGGGGAGGGGGAGGACGAGGGGGAGAGTCAACTTATCAATTAAACCCATTGTGCCACAAAAGCCGCCTGATCTTCATACTTCCTCTGTCTTTTGCTTCCCTTGCACCATAAAAATATCTAAATGCCTCTTAAGAACTTCTCAGAATGAAGTTGGCCTTAGGATCCATCAAAGTTCTGAGTCTCAAGGGGCATTAGTCAAGGAAAGGCAAAGTTTTAACAGGACAAAGGATCAATTAATATGACAGATTAATTTTTCTACACCTAACAAAAAATGCTAAAACAAAAATCTTCTTCGAATAGCTATGTAGATGGTTTATGCCTTCAGATATGTTATGAGATGAAATCGTGCTCACCAAGAGATCAAGGTTAAGAAAAGTAAAAGACTAGAGAAGATT
Source organism: Carpinus fangiana (assembly GCA_006937295.1). Taxonomy (NCBI): domain Eukaryota; kingdom Viridiplantae; phylum Streptophyta; class Magnoliopsida; order Fagales; family Betulaceae; genus Carpinus; species Carpinus fangiana. Next base: position 41,687,366 of record CM017322.1, read on the forward strand.
GGCAAGCAGATGTGACTAAGTTTGTAAACATGCAGAGATGGATCCAGAACCTTTAGCTATAGACCCGTATTAGAAGACCTTCATCTCAGAAAGGCACTGATATAACAAACACAGAAAACATACCAAGACATACCCTTCTACCAAAGTGCTCGGTGTGCATATACAAGCTCCAGTCCTCTCCACAATCTAAGAAGAATCTGCCATTTGGTCCAGGTGCATTTTCTTTATCATTATCTTCTCTGAAAGGAGCCTGATACGAAGTGTAGATTGGTGTTCCTGATGCAAAAGACCAGATAACTCTCTTAGAATTACTCTCCACCAAATGGACTGTCCCATCCAGGCCAGCAATCAGTGCGGTACTATGTTCACTGCTCCCAAAGAAAACCAAAGACAAGGAAATGTAACATTGTTAAATATTCATTTCCCAGGATTCATTATAATGACACATGCAAATTACAAAGAACATATCAGGTGACAACTCTTAACAGTATGTTTGGATTGGGAGAGAGGAGAGGAGAAGAGGTTGTGGGTAGATGGGTTACACTCATCCCTGCTTGGATTTTTTTTTTTTTTATTTAAGGGGAGGGGAAAGGATTAGAGAGGGTACATTACCCTCTCAAAGCTCCACTTTTCAATTCCCTCAATTTGGCGAAATTTGAATGAAGAGGATACCTTGTTTAATGAATTTTCTACACTTTTCTTTTCACGCTAGCAATTTATTAAAATATCAACGTCTAAACAAACCCTTATCAGTTGTCTCATTCTATGGTCAATCCACATAATATCTTAACCTCTCCTCTGCTTCACTCCCTACAACCAAAACAAGGGAACACTTTTTATTGTTTGAAACACCCAAACAAAAGAAAATGGATAACTATATTCTCCCTCCAAACTTCCCAACACATCGCAAGTAAAACCCCATCAATGTGATTTCTCTGAGAGTCAGGCCAACTATATCTATTCTCCCTCCAAATTACCTACGAAAGGCCAACTAAAAACGATATTGACTGACTATAAGTTAATCAAAAGTTTTCGATAGCCAAAGAGACGACAATTTGGAACTACAGCGTATCATTCCAAGCATTTTATCCAAACCCTACTGCCATGTCATTTCAACCCAGACGTGTTTTGTGCATCAGCTCACTATATAAAGAGTTTGTACTGTAATTGCTGGACACATTCAACATAATTAAGCAAAACCCTGGGCCAAACCATATTCCTCAAACATTATTCAAAAAATAGGATAAAATAAAGAACTTACGGTGCAAGAGACAAGAGAGATCGGCCTGGGCTTCGAGATAAGCCATCCCCATACGGATTCCAAAGCGATAACTCGTCTACTGAGCGCGAAAACACCGAGACCACGATAAATAATAATACGCATAATATATCGACAAAGTGGGGTTTCATCTGTGAAACGAAACGAGGTAAATTGGAAATTGATGTTGTGGGGTTTGAAGAAAGAGAGCCCGGGAGTGCGAGAGAAGGTTGGAGCCGTGGGAGCTAAGGAGGAGAAGGGTCGAGGCTTTGGGAAGTCATGGGAGAACAGCAACATGCAGCATCGAAGATTCCAAGCTTCTTCCCATAGTCCGACCCTGCAATTTTAGGATCTCCGAATCCGTAACCCTGCAAGATTCTTCCGATGTTCCGTTTTAGACTTCGCATCCTCCAATCAATGACTTGACCTTGTAACAATGATAATGGTTGGAAATAGTTGTCGGGTTGACAGGTTCCATTGACGTCTAATTTTGGATTTGGAGTTGTAGCAGCGACTCTTTAAATGTTAAGGCGATAACAGTTCTCAGACAAAGATATTGATGTTGGATAAAACTTATCAGACAAAGTTAAAAAACAAAATAATAATACAAATGATATTATTATTTGTAATAATAATATCATTATTATCAACCCCAAATGGCCAGTCGGGGATCAGGATCCCGGCAATAATAGAATAATTATCCATCAGTTTTTCTTCAAATCCTAGCCATTTGCTTTCATCCAACGGCTCCAAACTTGTCACGTGTCTCACTTCATATAAAATAATAAAATATTGTTTATATTTAAAAAATAAATATAAATTAAATTAAATTTTAAAAAATATATGGGGTGGTTCGGCCACCCCATTTTCTCCCTAGGGGGTGCCCGGCCACCCCCATGACTTTAGGGCCACCCCCTGGGGCCAAAATTTTAAAAAATAATTAAAAAACAAAATCCAATTAAAAATTAAATTTGGGCTTGGCCTCGGCCACCCCTAGGCTAAGCCCAAATTTGATTTTTTTTTTTTTTTTAATTTTGGCCCCAGGGGAGTGGTTCGGCCACCCCCATGGCTAAGCTGGGGTGGCCGGGCACCCCCTAGTGGGAAAATGGGGTGGCCGAACCACCCCATATATTTTTTAAAATTTAATTTAATTTAATTTATATTTATTTTTTAAATATAAACAATATTTTATTATTTTATATTAAGTGAGACACATGGCAAGTTTGAAGCCGTTGGATGAAAGCAAATGGCTAGGATTTGAAGAAAAACTAATGGGCAATTATTTCATTATTGTCGAGAATCCTGATCCCCAGTCTGGGGGTAATTCTCCAATGGCATTGGGGTGGTTCAGCCTTTCCTAGGGCGGCTGCAGGGGGTGACTGAGGCCTTTTGGGGTAGTTTTGGCCACCTCTTTTTCGTCATTAAAGGTGGTTCGGCCATTCCTATTGATTGAAATGGAGGTGGCTGGCCCATCAAATAAATTTTCAATTTTTTTTTTTTCGATTTAGTTTTTTTTAAAAAAAATTCTTTATGACACGTGACATTTTATATGATGACACGTGGGATTGAACTTACCAAAGGTATTAAGTTAGTTTTTTCGCATAAGTTAGGTACCATTTATGATAGAATTTAAACCCCATATGGGAAAAAAATAAAAATGTGCAAACCTAGCAAAAAAATATTAGAGAGTTTTCTTCCAATAACATCAATTTTTTTTTTTTTTAAAAAAAAACTCTATTGAATGACCATTGTTTTTTGTAACATGATACATTTGATAGGTTGCATGCTTTGTTAATTTTATTTAAAATTATATATTTTAAATAATTATTAATTTAATAAATTTAATTAAAATATTTTCTCTATTGAGTCTATTCTAATTTGGAAGACATTTATCCTTTGGAGAGATATATATATATATATGCAATGAGTAACAAGTTTAAAAATACTAAAAAATTTATTACTAAATCATTTCCCTTTTATAAATTGATGTGTTAATTTATAATTAATAAATATAATTCAACAATAAAATTGATGTGAACATTGTGAAGGGCTTTGAATGGGGTTCAGGCGAACTATACAATTTTTTTTTTTAAACAAAAAAAAAAACTCTAAAACAGTTATTGATAACATTCAAATGTGAAAAAAAAAAAAAATTGCCATGACGAATTTGGATATCAATATCACCCTCAAATGACCAAAAAATTAATAAAAATAACAATTTATTTAATTGATATGCGAAAATAACACAATCTAATGGAAAATAACATGATCATCATTCATCCATGCAGCAAGGTTTACAAAGAACATCCATAAACCATTTTTATTTTATTTTTTCCAATTGAAAGGGGAGAAAGGGACTATAGGAGAGGATCATTTCCACTATTGATCTGGATGAAATAGAGAATGGGAGAATCTACAGAAATACTACTAAATACAAGATGAGTAGCGGCTTATTTAGCTAATGTATATACACGAAAATTGACATATCTAGACTAATATTACAGCTTCGAAAGGGAGAAAGATCAACACTAATGTCATCAATTACAGAAGCAAAATGCCAAAAGGCAAAAAGATAAGGTTGGTTCACTGCAAGAATCACTAGAAGCGCATATCCTTAAAGGGAGAAAACATTCATACCAATAGACCAGACCAACCGAGTTGCAAGAAGTGGAGCCGTGACTTCTCCCAAAAAGACATAAGAGGAATGAAGCTGACTGTAGCAAAAAATCCCCAGAAAAGTCACTAAGCAGCAAAGTTGCCTCATGGCAACATCAAAATTCCCCTTCATGCTGCCCACACGAGGGGGAAGCCATAAGGAGGGGAGATAGGCATTATGCCAGGCCAAGAGATGGAAGCATATAGTAGAATGTAGATGAACATGATGTATTTGCAAAGAGTAGTGATTTACTGATTGATTATTGTAATACCGATGTGAATGAACAGTAACTCATAGCGGTGTTAAAAATATTATTTTTTTAAAAAAATTACTGATAATTTTTTAAAATAATATTTTATATTTTTTTAACATCGTCGTGAGTTACTGTTCACTCGCGCTGATGTTACAATAATCACTACTCATTTGCAAATACTGTAACTCATAATCTACACCAAGGAGCCTCTGTTTTGGGGATTAAGGTGATTGAATGTCCTCCCCAATAACTCTTTTTCTTATTCAATTAAAGAAAAAAGAAAGAGGTGATTGCATAATTTAGATTGAGTCACATCGGTAAACAACAAATAAATCAAAATTAAAGTTAACAAATCAAAAATAAACTAATGATGTCAGTCACTTTTTTGGGTGATTGACTTATTCATTAATTTTATATTGAAAAGATGGTTAGTTTATATAAAATGAGTTAATTTAATCGGTTGTGAATTACGTCTAATAAAGCAGAGGTCACAAGTTCGAATCATTCCTTACTTTTCACTTGTGTGAACATGTAAAAAAAACAAAAAAAGTGAGTGAATTATAAATCACCTCATCAATGTTAAGTAATGTTACACATATTTTTATTTTCATATTTCTTGATATGTTTTTAAAAAGGAAAATGCTAGGGGTTATCCCCGTAGATTCTCCTGACGTTGTTCCAGTCTTACATAAAACATGATTTAAGAAAAAATAAAATTGTAGTGGCCTTCACACCGGTTTTTTTAGGCATTAGCACTAAATTTGTGAGGCATTAGCACCAAAATTGAGGCATTAGCACCAAATTTAGGATGATCAAATCCATTTTGGGTGATATCATCCCTAAAGGGTTAACCTTTCACCCTTAGGTTTTAGTTTTGAATCCAAAAATAAGTTTTAAAGCATTAGAACCTAACTATTAACTCATAAAAATTAATTAGTTGACAAAAAAACAGTACTACAATTTTATTTTTTCTTAAATTATGTTCTATATAAGACTAAGAGAACGTCAGGAGAACACTATGGGATAACCCCTAGCAAACCCCTTTTAAAAATTATCATTAAATTTTAATTAAATAATTATTTTAAAAGACATGTTAGAAAGTGTGGGAGAAACTTCGTTGAGTGTGGAATGCGAATGCTCTTCAAGGGAAGAAAAGCCTTCAAACTCCACTCCACCTCCAAGGCAAGACACAGACAGAAACAGAAGACAGAGCACGAGTGAGGCCGAACACCGCTTCCAAAACATGTTGCACAGCAAGACATTCGTCAAGAAAACCAGAGGCGGCAAAGTGAACAAGGTCTTTTATACTTTTCTTAACCCTAATTCTAACTTTTCACTCTTCTTTCTTTGCCTTAATCCTTTTTTTCTTCTTCATCGCAGCAAGTGAGAGAGCACTATCTCAGAGACGATATCTACTGTGGAGCTCCCATCTGCAAAGTGTGCGATTCCTCCACTGCTCGCTTGAGTCCTTCTGCTTCCACCATTCTCATTGTCGACACAAATGTTGTTCTCAATCAGGTAATTGTCAATTTTCAAATTTTTTTACGCTTACTGATTTTTTTCCTGTTATTTGATATTGTTTTGTTTGGAATGATTTGATTGCAGATTGATTTGCTTGAGAACCCAGCAATTGATGATGTTGTCATGCTATCGATCGTGCTGGAAGAGGTTAAGAACAAGAACATGTCGGTGTACAATAGAGTTAGAGCTCTCTGCAGCAATTCCTTGAGAAGGTTTTTTGTGTTTGCTAATGAACACCACAAGTATGCTCCTTTACTTTATCATGTAATTATTTTTTTGATCTATTTGAATGCTTCTTCCGACATGTGGTGACCATGGCTCATATAATCTTTAGCTTGCAATAGACTAGGTGACATATTTGCCATGCCTGTTCTATTGGGATTCCTTTGAGCTTTGAATGTGTAAGAGTCTCTTTTGATGTTTTACGCTTGATTGAAGCATGCTCACACGGGGTAGTAGTACAATTTTCATAGGATGTGCAGCTGTGATCCTTTTGGCTTCGGTAAATTATATGGGCCTAGTGGACTTGAAATATATGCATGAATTGTTGATTTAGAAGACAAAAATGGATGTTTATCAAAAAAAAAATTATCTTCTTCCTTTGTGGTTATCCCAGCAGTTGTGATTAATTTCTCAATTTCAATCTGATTTCATGGTTATTGCTTTATGTTTTTTCTTTTATAGTTGTTGGTGATGATGTTGTTTTCACCATTTGGTTTTATGCATTATGTGATATTGTTTCCGTTTCTTTATTTGTAGGGATACTTTTGTCAAGGAAATGAGTAAAGAAAGTAAAAATGATCGTAATGACAGAGGTTTGCTCTTTGCATGATTACAGAATTCTGAGAATTTATGATATGCTCCCCAGTTATAGACATTGTTTTATATCGGTAACTTGCTTGTTCATCTATACTCTTAATTAAAGAACACCCTCAAGCAGTGTTCACCCTTAAAGTTTGCCCTCTTCAAACTTGAAATTTTAGTTCATAGGAACAAACGGCAAGTGAATCTTATAACAATGATTTGATAATTATAGTAGAATGTAAACTTTTCGTGCCAATAATTCCCCCCTCTTTCTGCTCTCCCCTCTCTCACTCTTGCAAATAACTACTAATTTCAATTAATTATCTTCCACCTACCTTCACTCCTTCCTCTCCAACAACACTGAAATCATAAATTTTATTCATGCACACGTAATTGTGTGATAATCACTGCTTGGTAGCTATAATGTTTGACTTACTTCATGAAGGCATTTTCAAGTTTTCAAGTCTTGACATCTATAAATCTCAATTCAGCAATTCGGGTAGCTGCTCAATGGTATCAGAGTCATCTTGGTGGTGCAGCTCAGGTTTTACTTATAACTAATGATAGGGAGAATAAGAGGAAGGCTATAGAAGAGGGCATTTCTGCAGAGACAAGTAAGAATGTTTTGTTGTAGTTCTGGCATCTCATCACCAGCACCAATATCTGCATAGCGCTTATCAACATTGCCATCATCATGATTATGATTATTTATCATAATTATTGTGGATGAAGCTTACTTGTGAATTGTTGTCTTGTTTTCAGTTGAGTCATATGTGAAATCATTGGGTCGACCTGATTTGCTTGACCTGCTAGTCCAACCTTCATCAGAAGATGTCAACATGGAGGAAGTTGAAGATTTGAGACCGTCAAAGAGGAAAGTCATTTATACTGAGGTTTGTTGTTTGAGTTTGCATATCTTCATCGTTTTTGGGTTTAGTTAGTTTCGAGGCTCATGAAAGAAAGAAGTGGTTTAATAATTTTATTTCTCTCTGATCTCTTTTTAGCATAAGCCAATGTCTGAGATTACTTCTGGATTGCATTGCGGAATATACCATCAAGGAAAACTTCGTGTTAACCGTTATAATCCATTTGAAGCTTATGTCGGGAGTGAGAGTATTGGTGATGAAATAATTATTTATGGGCGTACAAACATGAATAGGGCTTTTGATGGTGACATAGTGGCAGTAGAACTTCTGCCCCAAGATCAGTGGCATGAGGAGAAGTCTCTATCCATAGCAGATGAAGGTATGTTAGTCCTCACACCTTTTGGGTCTTTTAGAAGGTAGATACCTGTTTAAACATATTATTATGTGCGTGGTCCATGTCTGTGCAACTGATGCATCTTCAAACTGCAAAACATAGGCCTAAAAAGTCACGTAGGTGTGAAGGACAGTGGATGGATCCTTCTTGTTTGTGTTTAGTCCCATTCATTAGCAACAAGAATTATGCTGGTGGAAAATGGAAAAATATAATTATATAGTGTCCCTGTTTGGGTTGGGGTTTGAATCTGTGAGCTGAGGTTGGCTTGAAAAGTTTCAAGTCCCTTTTTGTTTTTAAAGTTTCATTTGGGAAATGAGCAACACTAACAATAGAGAGGATACAGAGGGGAAATACTTTTGCTGAGAGAAAGTGAATAAAATCAGGAAAGATATAACTACATCAAAAGAACAAGCAGGGGAGAACAGACTCATAGGACCTGTATTGGTTTTATCTATCAAAGCCCCCAGCAAGTTGGAGTTTTCCTTGACTAGCCTGAATTTGCAGGAAGACAGAACAGATTGCCTCCACAACTTGCCCTTTCAAACAATGGCTCTAGTTGAGGGTTTGACTAAATGTCCTCTCTCTTGCCGGCTCAAACTTTGCGTTACGCAAGGAAAACGAGGATATCAACAATGGTGCCGCACATAGTGGTGGAGGGCAACAACACCACTTTTGATGCCCAAGTTAGATAGAGAGAACACAATAACAAAATAAATGGGAAATAATTAAGAACATAGTAAAACTAAGAAGATAGATTGAATATGTCATATGCGAATCTTGCCCCACCTGGGAGTGATTTCATGTGACTTTGTTAGGGAATAGGATCCTCTCTAGTTCAAATGAAATTGAGAATATCTAGTTAATTATAGTGGATGGGTATTTTGTCTTTTTCATTATTTGAGACGACAAAAATACCACTTCAATATAACTAATTAGATTTCTTTTAGTGACACTACTAGTGATCCCTTTTTCTCTCTTTAAGCCATCAAAGCTTTAAGAAAATTACACCTGACTCATTATGTTCTATTAGTGTTCTCTTGATCTTACATTGATATTATGGCTTCGTTTTTTTTTTCGACATAAAATAGTTTCCGTCAGAAAATATTTTTGAAGAAAATAATTTTTCTAAAAATATGTTATGTCAAAAATATTTTACGGCGTTTAACGTGTGCACAAAAATTGGTTTACGGATTTTCAAATTGGAAACCAATTTACGGTGGTTAATGAAGGGTTTTTTGGTCAACAGAAAATGATTTCTGTTTGACCATTACTTTACGTCACACTAAACACTGTAAAATGTGACAATCATTTTCTGGAAATTATTTTACGTTGAAAGAAACGGAGCCTATCTTTTATAAAAATAGAAAAAAAAGTTACTTTTAGTAAGCTTAACCCATTTACCCTCCTTCATTGCCTTCAACGTCTTGTAGCACAGATTTTTTTTTTTTTAAAAAATAAAAAAATAAAAATTTTGCGCCTTAAAAATCAAACTCAAAAGGCACAGGTGAGGAATTTATGAGTGTGAAAAGCCCTAGGAGAGAGAGAGAGATCATGGGGCACTAGGGTTGAAATAGCGGTTGCGGTTAACGGTTAGTAGATAAAACCGCTAACTGCAACCACCTAGGCGGTTAGTAGATTTTTTACTAACCGCCTCTGTTAACCGGGTAGCGGTTAACCACTTTTTATTGGGCTGGTTTTGGGCCGATTTTATTACAGTTTTGGGCCGGTTGATGGCTCACTTTAGAAGTTTTTTCTCACTTTAAACCTTCTTTTTTTTTTTTTTT